>JASFDH010000042.1:0-44471 GCA_036937195.1 Nidularia pulvinata | reverse complement strand
GTTTCATTTTCTCCCCATTTTTTCTTTGGTAAAAGTAAAGCAAAATGATACATCCATCACCATGTAAAATCTTCATAGTTATTTTCATTTTACTTTGATTTTGCATTGCCAGAAAGGATTTATTTTGCGCTAAATTTACTGTGCCGTGAAATACAATGTAAAATTTAATCAACAATCATTGGATTTTACATGCCTTTTACGAGATGTAAAAAGGAGGGGTGCCAGCTGTGTATTACACGCTCGTGTTATTCGAATATATGAACTTCAGCTCTCGAAAGATGAGGAAATTTCTTCTGTTCCTGTCCGCACCAGCTCTAGCAATAGTACCCACGCCGCCCTCTGCACTACCGTTGGCTCAACCGGGACGGAAGGCTTCACCCCACGAGGGTGCCGAACCACTGGCAACTACCATCCTAATGACCGCCCTCGTGTGTTGCTGTCCACGGTATACTGTTACTTTTAGCTGTGCAGGGAATCTCACAAGCCTAAGTCTAGGCGTGAAAAATACGATATCCTTGGACGCGGTTCCATCATTTCACCCAACGGTGCGTGCTCCTTGCTTCATCCATCCTTCGTCTCGCTTACACTGCATTGCCCGCAGTAGTCAACATCCGCGATGCTCTCAATATTCCCACTCTCGGGAGTCGAACTCTCCTAAAGAGTTCTCTGCCACAATGTATGTTGCAGCTGTCGTTTTGCGGACGGGGAGGAGGCGGAGGATCGAGTGGTGAATAACTAAACATTTATGACCTCCAGACTGGCACTGTATTTTGACACTCTTGTTTAACCGCAGACGGTCTGTGCTCCACTGCTTTGCCCTCACCACGGTACAGAGCCTAGTATCCCGGACTTTGGCTCGATTGTTGAAACGTTAGGTGTGTCAGGTTCGTCGGCATTACCTGCGCGGAGCTAACATAGAGTCGTACGTTGCTCAGTGTATACTTTCGATGACTGAGCGAGATCTCTGTTGAACCCTGGCAAATCTACCGGAGTCTGTACTCCATCCTCGTCACTGAAAGGTTGGTATGAATGCAGAAGAATTCGACATTTTTCTGACGGCTTCGTGCACACAGGATCCTGCTCTATCTATGGCTTTAGAGGAGAATACTCTGCTCCAAAACGTCGCCATTCTGATACACGAATTGCGTTAGCACTCCCACCACCATGTTCCAAGCGCTGGAGGAATCAGGATGACCCCTCCCGCTGCTCAATGCTTCGTCAAAGCCTACGACCTAAGCAATCGATTCTCAAGTCAAAAGGCGAGTTTCCCTGCTATCCTTTCATACATGCAACTAACGATGTCTATCAAGACCTTCTGCAGGACAAGTTGATGCACTTCTGCACCCAATGTGGCAGGAAAAGTTCGCCGGGCCTCAGGGGTCCTCTTGGTCATGTCTCTTTGTCTATCAATATCGTCGCATTGCTGCGTTCCATGAAGAGGCGAGTCTGTCGTTCTATTTGGTATGCCGCTTCCTCTCCCATTCGTCCGGAGTATTTTCAATGCTCAGTGACGGGTCGATCCCTAGGCTCCTCAAGTCTTCCATGCGGAACTTCCGCCCTCTCTTTTCCATACTCAAGAACAGTCCGATCCCTAGCTCTTGCCCATGAAGTTCTTCCTCTTCTCCCGGGACGACGGTACCCCCGCTTTCTGTAGGAATACTGACACGATCACCCTAGGTGCATCTCTTCGACGCTCGACAACAACCATGCCTCCTAGTCTTGCAGCAGAGTCTATCCCATCTTTTCGTGGGGATGTCGACCTGATACATATTTTCCATGTCCAGTAGAACATCGATCATCCGGTTTGTTGCAAGTTTGTTACTGGTTTGTTCACTTGTTCAATGAGTTCACTGCATCTCTTAGTGAAGACATGTTTAATTTTTAGAGCTTGCACTGTAAAGGTGCTGGAAAAACCGGGATCGGAATAGGTAGCGGTTTGTTTGATGCGAGTGAGGACTAAGGAGTTCAACGGGGCGCGAACCTGTAGGTAGAACACAAATAAGCTAACCAACAAGAATAAAATCAAATAGGCTTTAAGCACGAGCAAGGAGCCGAGGACGAGTGTAGTAGACGGCCGTCCAAGACGACGTCGAGCAAAAGACAAGGACGAAGAGGGCGAACGAGTGCGCAACCACTCGTGGGTTGACGAACACGACGGTACCGGGAGAGATTGCAAGTCAACGACGACGAGCGATGAGGACAGGGGCGGTTGGCGAAGTCGAAACGGGTTCTCGAGGGGACTTAGAGACGTGAGTTGGAGTGGGCAACTAGAAAGTGCCGTGACGTGCGTGCGTAGTGCGTGCACGTTTTCACACACTGCACGCACCATGCACGCTCACACTTACCTTCGAGATTTCAGTGTAATAGATAATTTTGACTATATATTTGCTTAGAGTAGCTTGTTACATCCACAAAAAAGACTAGCATTGAGATTTATCAAGCAAAGAAATCGGTAATGGCAGAAATTGTCCCTGTCCCACACCAAATGTGTTCACCTCGCCAAATCTTGTCGGTCGTAGATTGAATTTAATTTAAAAACTGAATCTTATATAATTGATACTATGTATTCATTGTATAAAGTCAAAACTAATATATGTGCGGCGGATGCTTTTAAATCCAAGTAATGGAGTCCGTAACTCGACTTTCCTGAGAAGTTGTGGCTGTGCGTCCGACAGCTTACTAAGTCTGAATGCTCTATCCAATCAGACTTCAAACATATATCAAAGAGTATCTATTGCTCTCACTCCTCCAAAAATTATTGCAATAGTTTATTCAGATTATCATTGAGATGCACGGGGCATTGAACTCAACCAATTAAGATTGAGAAATAAGAATCATTCAAATTCTTGGTAAGTGATAAATGAATAAAGTTATCTGTCTGAGTCACGGAGAACCCGTTATGAAGGTCCATTCCACTTGAAAGTCTCTGTCTTATTTCAAGAAAAAGTCTAACTTATGCACGCACGAATTTTCACATATGCACGCACCAACTTCTCTTTGGCACGCACCAGCACGCACTAATGCACACTCTTGCACGCACCGGCACTCACGTGCACGCACCAACCTTAGACGTGCGTGCAGTTGCACGCACCTACAAAGACGTCGCACGCACGTACTAATTGAGTGCATGCACCTCTGAAATAATTCTTTCAATAATTAGTTTGTTCTTTTAATGATTACCAAGCCGAAGATTAATTTCGTTTGGTATTGATCAGTGGGACAACCCACACCTGTCTGCAATTTGCTTTTAATCCTCCTCACTTCCTGAATTATGATTTTAGTGGGATGGACTTAACAGTGCCGCTATCCATTGCTGTACATATATTTATTATGATTATTCTTGTCTTCAACTCTGAAATAAATTCACTCCGAATGGATCATGCAGCAAGGAATAGTTATAGGTCTGTACTTCAAAGCTTCATTTTTTATACTAACAGTTTGAAAGGCTGCTGTGTTCTGGAAGCCATGCTGATGTAACGGTGATATTGCTAGATCTTCGTTGCAAGCGGTAAGAGATGAGGAACAACAAAGGCGAAAGAAAGAAATTTATATCCACTGGTCATGTGAGGAAATAATGATAATTCGTGATTTGAGATGTATCTATGGTAATGAGCTTAGGCGGAAGGGCCAGGCTTACACAATTCTTAGTTAGCAAAATTGAATGGAAATATGCCCCTAATTTGAGATCTCGGATGACTTTTCTCTCCTCAAATATTATCGACAAAATCAGTTCCATCCAACTCTTCAGCTTGCATTACTTAGGGCCTCAGACTTGACTTGCTCGAGAGGTAGAGGAAATCCAATTTCATGTATCTCTGATGATGCACACAGAAGAGCCAGAATTTTGACTCACTAGGGGAATGAAAAATTGGGCTTGGATGCTGGAGATCTCTTGTCCAGTTGAGCATTTCCTCCCAGTTAGCTATTTGTGCTATCAGTACTGAGCTTCCTCCTAGTTGACAGAGTATTTGAGGTCATTCACTGGCACCGGTACTTGCTCTCAGTCAGAAAAAGTGATATTCACAATGACCTATGGCTATAATATCGTGCACATACCAACTCACGCACCATTATTGCATTGTACGCACGTCAATAGAGCACGCACGGCCATGTACGCATCCCAACTAAATTCTACGCACCATCTTCGCACTAGCACGCACGGCACGCACCTGTCACGGCAAAATACTTGTGCCCAATTGGAGTTGGAGTGTGATTAACTGAGGAAACTGGCTATGAACAAGTGTATAGCTAGATAAGCGGAAAATTTCTACGATAGTGAAAATTGAGAATGAAAATAATGAGAATGAAACAAAGGGAGGTGGCACGAATAAGGAAAAGGCGAGAGGGAGGGAGAAAGGGAGGACAGTCGCGCGGAAGCAGGCCCAAGACAAAGTACTATTTTTAGCGCATGTAGTGATGTCGAATTTCGAGCCTGAACTTCTCAGGGAACTGAACCGAAGTTCAGTCCAAGGTTCAGCGCTTTTTTTTTTTTGCTGAACGGGACGTGAAGTTCAGTCCACCGTTCACTCGGCCGTCAGTTCTGCTGAATCGATTTGAACGCGGTCCGAACTGAATTTGGGAGCCACCGGGCCGCGGACTTCCATTTTTTCCCATCAACGTTGATAGAACTCCCTAATACTTACATGTCACTTGATAGAAACAACCACGATGACCGTTCCGTTCCTCACTAACAGTGGCATAATTCGATTTTCATCCTCTTCTTGCTCTACATGAATGCAAAAAGTCACACCTACTTCTGTATTTTATATTTTAGCCTCCATGTAGTCTATATCATGCAAATACTGCACTTTTCTTCACCTTTTTGTTTTTCCTCCCACTAAAATTTTGAAGCTCAATATTGACCATCTTTTATTTTCAGTTGAGGCTCTCGCTCGATGTATTTTTCAAGATAATTTGTCTCCTTCACGCAGTGTGTATCCAGAACGCTTAAAATGTGAATTGAATAAAGGTAAAATCCATTCGTTCCCATCTTGCTATTTTTGTCCATAATTTCTCAATTTTATCTGTTCATGAACCAAGACTCCAGTTCAAAGTTTAGCCAATTCTCTGAACCGAGCGTGAAGTTCGGTTCTCGATTCTCAAAATTTATGCTTGAACTGGACTGGACTGGATTTCGGCATCACTAAGTGCACGGGGGGAGAGTGTAAGCATCGGGGTCATCGTCGTGTTGTATCGCAGAGAGTTTTCTAGAGGGCCATTGGCACGAGATCGGGATGCAGGCAAGCCGGGCCCTCTACAGCATTTTACCTATAGTGGCTTAGGTGCTTGACGATCGGAAGCTCGAAACCACTCATGAGCCGAATATTGCGACCGCCACGTGTTATGTGTTGGAATAATTACGAGCTTGCCATGTTACCCGGATAGGAAAGGAGTAAGTGCCGGAGCGATGCACTGCCCGTCTTAATTGGTGTATGATTTTCGTATATTTGTACTTAGTTTGTTTCATTTATTTACTTATAAACGACGTAGTTTACTGTTTGTATCTTCGCTCGTTTATCACCCTTATAACTTTTTGTCCCTTGCTGGGACGTTATTTTAACATTATGTACCTTGACTTTGGGAGATGGAGGAATGCGAGTGGAGTGTACTTTCTACGGTAGCTTGGATGCTTTCAGTAGGACCTTGTCCCCGAAATCTAGCGGTTCCATTAGGAAAAACCGATATGGCCGAGAGATTGATTTCATGACAAATTTCCGTTCACTGTACTGGTTTTTTTTTTACAGATTCACGTCAACCTAAGTGCTAAACGCTGATCATAGCGCCAGTGGCACATTCAGGGTATTACTCCAGAATTTCCCTTGTATCAATTATCTTTTTTGTTTTTCTTGCGCTGCAGAATCATACAAAAATGATATATTTCTGTTCTTGAATGGCCTCAGTCGGTTCTGCCTCTCTGCTTCCCTCTGATGAATTGATGCTTGTATATGTCGTTGCTTTAGCAGGATTCAGAAAATTATATTAATATGTTCGATAAATCGTTGACGACTCTCATTAGTGTTGGGTTGTTTTTCGCCAATTCTTAGAATCTCAGCGTCAAAGACCTTCGGCTCATCGGCAACTCGTTCAAGCTCCTGTACTTATACCCTCCTTAATCGTAGCGCGCACACGTCCCTAGACCTAACATGCTCAGCACCGAAATAGCTTCCTGGACAGGCATATTGCGATGCTCTTTATCTCCATTTTGACTAGAGAGCTGTTATACTTTGTAATGTTGTTTTGTCCGGTTGTTGCCATGGTGCAGATTTTACAGCACTTGTTTAACAAAGGACCTGTGCTATCAGCCGCCTGGATCCCACCTCGTAAATTTGCCATATTTTGATCTTGTACTCAGAATCGACACAGTCGGCAAAGCAACGCATTCACCTAGCATCAAGTACCATTAAATGCCGTCTGCATGGGAGAACCAGCGATCTCATCCCGAACACTTGACCAATCCTCCTCGAAATCAAAGGCTACCCCGGCCTCTGGTTCCAGACGCTATCCGTGATAGTCGCAACAATGTAGCTATGCTTCGGCAGCAACACACTGAGCGGCTGTGAGTCTTGTTTTTTCTTCATAACAAATGTTTGGGTTAGTGATCATTGTACCTATTTGAAGTATTTTTGACATCGAAAACGTGAACCTAAAGCTCGACGTGTCCCATTATGCTCTCAGTGCAAGCTCTAATTCTAATGGAAAGCTCTATCTCTTCGGCGGACTCATTCGAGAGTCAGCTCGCGACGAACTGTGTGTGATAGAAGCTCGCGACGGTGAAGTTATCATGCGTAACACAGTGGGTGACATCCCAAGCCCACGAGTTGGTCACGCCAGTGCTGTAGTTAATAACGTCTTCATTGTTTGGGGAGGTGATGTGAAGACAGCCTGGGCGAGGATGAGACCAGTGGAACGGCAGGATGTTGGATTGTATATGTTAAATCTGGGTACGTATTTGTTCCTCTTTTGTTCCTTCCTTCTCCTTCCATTTTGTAGCAGCACCTATTCGCCTGAGCTGATTTAATTTCGGAAATTAGTCTCTAATGAGTGGACGAGGATAACAGTGCAGGGACATGCTCCAACCGGACGATATAGACATACAGTTGCCATGTCTGGCTCGCAGTTTGTTATATTCGGTGGTCAAGCTGACAATGAATTCTTCAACGATCTGTGGATTTTTGATGTTCACGCATGTAAGCCTTGCCTTCTGTCCCTTTATTCATAATCTTTTATGCTTACATGCCCCATAGTAATAACTCGAACATCTTGGAAATTCGTGAAAACCAACGGAGATCTACCGCCAAAGCGCGCGGCACATATCTGTGTCTCCTATGAAGGCCATATTTTCATGTATGTACCCCGCTAACCACTAAGATCTTATAGTCCTGACTTCTTTCATGGATTCATGTAGTTTCGGTGGCACAAACGGCAAACGGCTTTTCAATGATACGTGGTCTTTCAATCTCAGAACGGGACGCTGGTCTGAGCTTCGATGCGAAGGCTTTATTCCCTCTCCACGGGAAAGTCACGCTGCTGCAATTGTTGACGACGTTATCTATGTCTTTGGTGGCCGGGACACGGATGGAAGGGATCTTGGAGATTTATACGGGTTTAAAATTTCAAGTAAATGTTTCTACGCATTTCTGAGCGCACTATTATACATTTATGTCTCCGCAGATCAAACATGGTTCTGTATTTTGCTGAAGAGCTTGGGCAGCTTGAATCCATCACCCAGATATGGGCATGCCATGGAATCTATAGGCTCGAAAGTGTTCGTGCTTGGTGGCGAGTCGCTTTCTGAAAGCGAACACTTTGGTGCGTTTCTCACTTTCGATACCGGTGAGTGTTAGGTTGAATTATCCATGGAAAATGAAATCTTACGCATTCAAATTAGCGCAGCTTAGACATGCACCGCTTGAAGGCGAGTGGCAGGTGTCATTAATCCTATTATAAGTCTCACAATCCTTCAGTGAACCAATATAAGCCTGGTAATGTACACAGTAGCATAAGCATAAACTTGATCAGGGACGAAGCGGATATTAGTGATCCTCAGAATTGGATGTTTAACGTGGGTAATCAAATTTATTCCCTCAAAAGATAACATAATATAACCAAAAAAAATAGACACCTGCCGGTAATTTTTCTACATTAGAGAAAGACGACGAGTCTGAATCCGAAGTGGAAACCGAGGGACGAAAGCCTTCTTTAGACGCAACCACTTCAACATTGACGTTGCCAACGGAGATCGACTTGTTGGATGTAGGTCGCTTTTTACGTTACGATTACCACTGCCTTCACAATGATTCCCGCAGTTGCCAGCAGGTAAAATACCCAACTTCAGGAGGCTCAGAGAAGTTTCAAATACCAGAAATGAAGAGCCTCGCCTGGCGTCTGCCTCGCATTTAAATCCAGAGATGAGTTGTAGCACCCTCAGTTCTCCAACCGTGGTGCCCGAGGAACTAGAGAATACCGACCATGTAAAAACCAAAGCTGAATCTATTGCTGCGGCACGATTGGATTCGGAGGTGAGTTACGATTGATCAAGAATGTGACAGAAATTGCATGCCTCTAATGTTTGTTTAGCGAATATACGCAGTAGATGTGCGCCATTCCGCTCGCTACTCCGGAAGCCCAGAGCCGCCTAGTAATAATAGGTTCTGTTGTAGTCTTCTCTGTTTTCGATGACGCTACATGTGAGCAAGTATGTTGCTATGAATAAGTGAGCGTGTATCTTTGTCCAAGATATGAACGGCAGCAATGCTCACAATGGCAAAATTCTTACCAGTGGATACCAGCTATCTACCCATTGAATATCTGTGTCGAGGGTATAATTCGGTGCAGTTTAAAACAAATCATAATAAGCGACGTTGTACCTATTCAAAACTTCTCAAAAGCAAAGTATGATCAGAAATTCAATGTTTTGTCCTGCCTTGCATTTTCTGACGTCAATTTGCCAGTGTATAAGAGTCAGAGAGGAAAAATAAATGATTTCGTTCGAGCCCATTGCATTGTATGTTGGAAGGGACTGGAACCCTTCCCTCTGTCCATCTAAGCATTGATATCAGCGATCAATCTCCTTTGACACTCTCAATGTGGGCATGCTGCCATTACGCCACCAGTACTTGCATATCAAAAAAGGGTGCTTATATACAAAGCGTCGGATTGATGACATGTTCGTGAACGGGACAATTTTGTAACCTAGTATCACTGATCAGACGCACTGGTAGCGAGCTGAACCCCTTTATTCACTTGAGAATTCATTTAGACCATGATGGCGCGGGGATGATAGCTTGCAGCGAACATTCTCAGTACACCAAAAGCACATTTTATTTAGAAGGTGGAAGCTGGGATATGAGGCGTAAAGTCGAGGCCATGCGGGAGCTGAAACTGTAAACGATTCTATAAATGTCTGGAATAGTAAATATATGTGCTCGCAGAGTCGAACCTTGTGATATACGTGTGATATTCGGATGCTCATCCCATGCATCAATACTGGGGATGGACCGGTATACCACCAGCTCCTGTACTGACAAACTTATTTACACTAAGATCGCATTTTGCGGGCTCTGTATCTCAGAGACCTGCCTGTCGATTTCTGCCATTCAAAACATATGTTCTTATTATTTGGAACTATTCCCTCAAATATTTTCAGATTTTTTTGATGTCTCCCTGGGGACATGAAAATCATACCTTTTGGTATTCTCTATCTCTAAGATGCAGATTTCAACATTATATAAATTTTAATACATGAACCTCAACATAAAAAGTTACACTACAGGTATCAAGTTACAGAATGAAATTTGAGTGAGTAGTTGTTGAAATTCATGTCTGTGAAAGCTTGTCCAATACTTTGATCACCACTGTATGTGCATCCATCTTTTATTGCTTTCTATCTCCCTTACATTATTATATCCTAATCTCCCTTGATCTTCAGCAAAGATGTAAGGAAACTTGAAGGATGATATATAATTTGCTTATTTCGGCCACATATAGGTCTCTCTAGATTTCTTTCTGTATTTATACCTGCTGCATCCTTTGAGCAATTTCATCCTTTGAGCAGTAGTATCTTGGGCATTTCTGACCTGATTTTCATTAACTAAATTTCAAACTGAGCTATCAAATTAGGACTCCTTTAGTCCAGAATATCTAAGCTTAGCTTATTGTGCATGGCCTCTAGGGCACAATTTAGTATATTTTGTGCAAAATCATTGTGGGTGAGATATGATTCTATTCATTTTATTATCAATAATTGCCTAGAAGTTTGTGTGCAGTGTAGAAAAAAGAATGGCAGCAGTGGCAGGTATAGCTGGCATCCAAAAAGAAAGCAATGTTCATATTTATGTAGTCAGCAGAAAGAGTATACAAAATATGTACTCAAATACTTCAGATGTAATGTAGCAAAATAAATGCAGGATGTTTATTCTCAATACTTAGAATTTACAAGAATAAAATTACTGAGAGATCAGATAAGATAAGCTGTTTCTTTCTTTCCCTTTTTTCTCTTTCCTTTTTGGGATTTGTATTGGATTCCCTTTTCAGCCTCCACAAACACCATAACCAAGCCACGAGACAGCCTGAGCAACAGCCTTATGTAATACATACGGTCAGTTGCACAAGCCCACTGCTTGATTTCCTTTCCCATAACTCTCTATTTCGTCTCTCCCGCCATCCTATCCTACTTCTACATCAATGCCCGACTCTTCGAACACGCCTATTGATCTGCTCCTTTTAAGATGACACCTTGCTTGCATCTCCCCGAAGCAACTGTGATTCATTCCCACTGGAAGGTTACACAGCAGCAGAAGTTAACCGTACAAATGGCAAGTTCGTTTGTTGTACTCCGAATACTTCGTCGCACTCACTATATCTCTATAGCTGCACTCTTGATACTACTGTGCCCTGATGGGAAACAAGTCACTTAAGCTCATTCCTTCAATAACTCATGTAATACTAATGATATCAAGATGATTATCATACCGCTGGAAAGGAAACATATTGACCATTTGAATATGTTACAAAATGTACTGTATGAAGTGCAGATTAATTAACAAAACTGAATGTATAAATTAGCATCAATTTTGACCAACTGATGACTAACAAGTCACTGGCTCAAGCATCAACTATATGGGTATCTGATTGCGTCTTTATTTTAGATGAATATCCTCTCCTATGCATCAATTGTATTCTACAACTTTCTGTTTGAGCATACTCATTCCCATTGTCGAGCAACAGGTCAAAAGTTTCTGAGAATTGTCTCTGATCACTGATTTGCCATTTCAGGGCATCACTCTCACTTGAATCACAAAAATCTCAGCACAAAGTTATTCTCTTGCTCTAATATTTTCCATATACATGGTAAAGGTACATGCAATCAGATGTGCAGAGGAAAATTCCAATCCAATGCTTTGCTGTAGAGAAATTGCTCATTGACTCGTTACTAGGCGTGACTCGTTAGGGGTACAGCCACAGTACATCTGCAGAAGAAATCAATTTTGTCTACTTATCAGATGGCCTAGCGACGTTACCAGAAGGGGATATCAAACCAAGGATTCGAGCCTTTTGGAAGTTTCCAGAGGCTCGATGGTCACATTTGGGGGCAATGCAAGAATATGAAAGGTTTCCCTTGTCATCAGTGTGTCTCATTACAAGACGCTTGAGAAGATCATCTTCTTTGCGACCTTTTGTAGTAGTCCGCTGTAGACTCAAAAATTCAATAAAGCATTAAAATATGGAGCCAGAAATGACATTACAATTTTCGAAGCTAACACTGTCGAAGACTACCTGGAGGATTTTCCATTGGGAATTTCTGCAGTAGAAGACTCTGATAGAGGACGTTTGCCAGGACCCTTGGCCCGTGGGATCTGTCAAGTTCTCGGCTGTTCAATAAACTTTGACAGTATAAATAAGGATATGACTGACAGTGACTTGGTGAGTATTGTAGACTTTTTCAGCCCCTTTGGCAATATCAATAACCCACTTCTTTAACATGTTGTCATTTGGAAATTCGGTGCAGTAGTCACTTAGTATATCGTGAAGAGCACAGATTGGAGGACCTCTCTCCAATATCGGCAAGATTCCATCACCTGTAGACCTCGCAGCATGTCCAAATACATGCTCGAGATGCATATTAAGTGCGCCTGCTTTGCTTCCGGTTATTTCAACAAGTTCTTCATCAGGCTGGAAGGCAACCAACGACGCATAGAGAGAAGCATCCAGCCCGTTAAGAGGTTTTAATGGCAATTGATTTGGCAGATTTTCCAAAAGTAGCCGTAGTTTGTCAAGAATTGGGCCTAGATTTTAGTAGGAAAGTGTTTCCGGAGCAGGGTAGTTAGACATTGCACCAACTGAGGGAGCGTCGAGAGAACGGCTACGTATTTATATGAGAAGAATAGAATGAACCGTGTACAGCTACAAGTAGGAACAATGAAAGGAATGGAGGTGAATAAATGCACCGGGAACCTAAGAAATAGAAAGTGTCCAAGAGGGCCAAGCAATAGGAGGTAAAATAGATAGAAAAGGAATATATCGTGCATACTACAAGGAGCAGACACAAGACACAGCGGGGTGCAAAGAAAGGAATGAAACGCAGAGAGAAAGAAATAGTATGGTACATACTTACAAATGAATAAGGATCAGCGGAGGCGTGTGCAGCCTTGTGGCGCATGTCGGTGCATATCGCATTTGTCTGCATTATTCTAACAACAAAATTGAGTTCCAAATTCTTTCGGGTTACTAAGCCGAGCATGTGGGGTATTTCAATTTCTAACAATTTCTAATATGTCCTAGAGTACCCAGCAGAGGCCAGATGTTAGTAACATGTTACTAACACGAATTTCTAACCTATGTTAGAATTAGGCAATTTCTCACGGAACCCTACAAGGGTTACAGTTAGTGAGCATCTTTCTCTAGGTTTCTTCACTCACTCTTCATTCCCCCTTTCCCCTTCCGCCGGTCTTCATTTCGTTTGCGCCCCATCGATATCATCCGTGCATCTTCTCTTCCCTCTCCTACCAATGCTTTCAATGGATCAAATGGAGTACTGTGTTCTTTTGTGGATTTGGTACCAAGACATTCCATATCTCATAGGCTGCCCACCCGCACGCCATGCTGCAACGTCGATGCGTCGCGGAGGTCGACACTCTCAGGCACATTCTAAAGGACGGTTTGCGGTTGGGTGGAGTCAACGGGCGTGTGAGATTCGAATACAAGTGATAACGGGTATGTACTCTTCTCCCCGGTGAAGCTATTCAGAGCTGAAGTTGAGGGTGATAGATAGTGCTGGGAGTGCTCGACGAAGATCTGTGCAGGTGCGGGGGGTGTACAGATAGAAGGGAGGGGAGCATCGAGGGTAAGTACGATGTGCCATACTGCGGGTTATATCTGCGTACTTATCACACAGCGCCTCTGCAGACAGGTCTCCAAAGTTGATTCGACGCACTCGCGCAAGGCGAAAGCACATGCACGGCGTTACCTACCGGTCCCGGGAGATGGACGGAAAGCTCGAGCGTCATGCTTGTAACTATCTATTAGTGTCCCCATTGTTATCGCTCTTAATTTCCTTCCCCCATCCCCTTTCCCGCTTCTCTGCCTTTTTTTCGCTCCTTTGCCGTCTTTCCATTCGCTGTCGATCTTATTCATCTTTGCGCCCTTTCTTCCCAATACAGTATCCAAATCCACGTCCATCGTGCTACCTCTACCACGGTGCCACAACACTCACCCATTTCAGGGCATGAAGCTCGTACTCCCGCAGAGGATTGTCGTCATGTACACGCGATGGAGACGAGGATCGACCTGGCTTGACTACCATCCATCTCCTGGTTTCGTCTTTTTGCCGGCGGTTCGGAGAGATGGCTTCCCTTCCAGCGCTGGGTGCATGGTGGTAGTGTGCAGCTATCCATTGCCTTTCTTGGTAAGTTCATTTTCTTGTCCTGCAAGTTTATGTATCTCCCTCCCAGCCCGTCTGCAGATGCATCTTTCAAGTCAATTCAAGATATCTGCTCAAGACGAATCTTGCGGCTGCTTCGTTACCTACCGAGGTGGCAGATCGAAACCTCAGGTAACGTATCTAGTATCTCCCTTTTGACTCCTCCCTCTCTCCTCTTCACTACCCTCCTCTTTTCATTCCTTTCCTCCCTTGTCAATCGTGTTCATCTTATCACCCCGTTCCCTCTACATAGCATCTTATTCGCATGTTATGCAGTCCTTGCTATTCAAGCCGATGGTAGCCCATATCTTCCTGGCTAGTAGTGCGCGCCATGCTGTCCCACCACAATGTCACGTCATCCACCCGCTTTGGGGGTATGCAGCCGATCGCTTCGTGATGGTGAGTATGTGAGTTCTGCATAGCTTACCTCCTTTCTCTTGCCTTCATCACTCCGAATCTTAGCGATTACCTCCTTGTCTACAGGTGCATCTCAGATGTGACGCCAACATTGACCCGCTAGACTTCCTAGGACGTTTGCCCATCGTGGTCATCCAGGTGCGCACCATACCTCCTTTCCCTTTTTCATGCCTTTTCTTTTATTGTTCTCCTTTTCTTTCCACTTCTTCTAACTGCGTATCTCTTCTCACCCAGCTCACTCATAGTCAAAACCTTCTGTGCGTTCATTCATTCATTTTTTCTTTCAACGCTGAGGATTCCCATCAGTCCGTTCTGCAAGGTGTGAATATCCGTCGGTGATAGGCTTGAAACGTATTCCCTAAGCATCGAATTCAGCTAGTGAGTACCTTAGGTGGGTGTTCGCCGATGGCTGACGTAGACGCGATATAGGTAATTGATGTGGATCCAGGAAGGATTTCGTTTAGTGGGGTAAGTACGCGGTAGATCCTGGGCACGACGCTAGGATACTGGATGATCTGCCTGTGTTACTTGGTATCCTTTGCAGGGCAATTATGAACACAAGAACTACGGGACGTATAGACATTCGAATTGAATGTATCTACCCTATATCGGACAATATAAATTGGGTTTTGTTTACTACTTTATTAGTAGATTGATGCCTTCCAAGCTCGAGCTGAAGTGTTCTCTGCATTCCGATGAGCCTCAAGAGCAGGAAGCTGTCCTCCAGCTGCACTAATGCTCACGAAACAGAAAGGAAAAGAGATGCATTCCAAGGCTCACACAACGGGAATAACATAGCTTCAAACTGAGGCCCTTGCTCATACCTATGGCCGATGCGCACCCGCCTCCCCAGGCTCTAGGAATAAATATCTCACTGCATCCACACCAAAGAACATCGCCCGTACCCTTCAACAGCATGCACTGGCATATTCATACAGTTACAGGAGCGTGTTACGGGGGGAGTCCATTCGATGCGCGATCTACAGGTGTGTGAGGGTAAGTTAAGGAGGAGAAAGAAAAGAAACTTCAACGACGAACCTTCAGTATAGTCACTAATAACTGTAAACTTAACGTTTGCCCCATCTGCTATGCAGTCTCTGTGTAGGCAGTCCATTCAATAAGGGCGTCTTCAGTCTGTCCAACAAGATTGTCTCGGAGCTCTGTATCCGCCTCGAATGATATCGCGCACAGCCCTCAATCACCTCGTAGGATCTCCTCCAAATGGGCATTGGTTGAACAGGGAATGGGTGCACTACGGCGGCGTTCGAAAAGTGCCGTCTGAGGCGAGAGGGTAAATAAAGAACGAGAACGAAGATAAGAATGACAAACTACGAGCCTCAGTGCCATAATATCACTGGCAGCCGACTCTGTGCAGGCTCCGCAGACGTTTAACTGGAACACCGTCCCTCCAACTATTGGGCACCCACTGAGCTGTACTCAGAGCTCTTTCATCTGCACCAGGAATGAATGTATCACCGCGAGGGTAGACGGGTAGCGCCGTCTAATTTGTGAGAAAGTAAGAAACAAGCAGCGAAAACCGAAAGAGAAAACACGAACCCCGAAACCAAAGTCCGACTGTCCATGTACAACACTCTTTCCTCCTTCAGTGCAGGCCCTATGCGCGTCCAAATCGAACACCATCGCATGCATCCCTCGAACAGGATCCACCAGATCCTTCATTTGTGCCGAGAATAAATGCAGCCTGCGAGCTGTGCACGAGCAAGTAAAGAACGAGCAGCGGAGCATAGAAAGCTGAACCGCAATGCCATCACTCGTAGTGCCGCTGCTGGGCTGCGCCCGCCCAACAATACTATCCCCGTGGCTTGATCAACATTCACCGTGCATTCGCTCGTGTTGGCTGGTACCAGTTTTGTAGAAAACACACGAAGAGCTTTGCATTGAATTGAACGACATCGTGCGCGATGCTTCTTCGAGAGCCTGCGCCCTCCTCACGCCGCACCACGTCGAAATCAATCCTAGAGACCACCAATCATCTGAAATGGTAGCTGAGATGTCCGCCGCTCTGCGAACTTCCCGGAAACGATTACCTACAACCATCGTGCCATGCCACGGCGAGGTCACGTGCGAACTTTCTGGAAGCAGGGAAGAACATTGAACACGCAACCAACTGCGTGAGCCGAGTACGCGTTCCACTATTCTCTCGAAAGATCTAGCTGCATATACCTATGGGGAGTGAGAGGCAGCGTTAGTCAAGGGCTGAAATGACTGGGTTGGGTAAGGAAAAGGAAGTAATAGAGGGCAGATAGAAGAGGAAGGAGCCCAAGAAGGGAAGGGGAGGGTGATCCGACATGAGGGGGAAGAGAGAGATGGGAGAGCGGGAATAGGATGGAATCGAACGAAAAGAGATAAGGACGACCACGTACGCAGGTCCATGGCATTCCAACCTCCGTGCGCCAGACTAACCCCGCGTTGCAATGAGACGTGCATATGCGTGCACCAACGACAACCTATCCAGCTCATTCAACCGAACAGCAAGACGAACGCGATTATAGTCCCTGATGCCGCTCTTCTCGATGGTGCAGGTCCAAACCATCGTGTGCAGCATAGGACAGTTTTATTTGTCGACCTGGGAGCCAATTTCACTCTTCTACTCACGACGTGAGGTGATTGAAGGAACGGTAGGGCGGCATACATCTGTGCTGTCCTTCGTCGACAGGATCCCGATCGAAAACCGTATTTGCTGACGGGTACCTAGAGAGAGCGGCGGATTTTGACGTACAAATAGCTTGAGTACAGCTGCGAGAAGCGATTGGCACTGCGTGAAGACTGAGCGGAGGGCGATGGAGACTGGCCACTTACTGCCCCCTGGAATCATAAACTGCCGCCAGGGTATTGGTGGTGCTGAAGAAGGAAGAGCCGTTAGCCAGCCGTGCCACTACAAGATACGGAGGGGAATAGGGCAGAAGGAACAGGAGGAGTGGTAATAGATGGAACGCAGGGGAGGGGGGAGCAAAGGAGAACGTACATAATGGACTCCAACAGCACCATGCCGGATCATCGATACCTAACTGAGATGAAGCTGGAAGCTTGAAGATGGAATGTTTCTTCGACAACAGCTTCGAAGCTTCAGGCCTTCAAGTAGTCACGGTGTCGGCAGGTTTGGACAGCATCCGGTAGCTTCCAATGACGAGTAGCATGCTGACTGATAGAACATTGAATTAAACTGAATATAGCTTGAAAATGTATTGAACACGTATTTGGGCAGATGGCTAGCCAGGTGATGTTTTGAGATCTGAAGCTTCAAGAGGGTTGGAAGTGCCGGATGGAGTTGCAGGTTCAGCGAGCGCCAAGTCGGGAATCAGGGATTCGGAATAGACCCGAAACGAATATTTTGCATGAGCATTTCATCCAAACAAATACACAACCACATCTTAGCCCTGAAAAATATAAACCCCATACACATACAATGGTTCATTCTTCTTGCGTTCTTCAGGCTGTTAGGCCTTACTAGACTCATCAATACCGGATATATGGCACAGAAAATATGCCGGATATCATCCGCTTCTTGTGAATCATCCCGCTTGAGACAATCACAGGCCATCAACAAGGACACTCAACTTCGAAGTTCAACACACGCGGGCGTGTGCTCTCTTTTGTGTTTTTTCTCCCATCTAGACATACGGAGGCAATGAACATATTTGAGCAGCTCAACCGGGTTTGTCTAATTCTTCTAAACGTGGATGTATGAACTATAGAGACAAGTCCAGTAAAATACTGCTCGTTTCCCTCGTCCGAATCTGCAGGTACATTCATTCGTCCTCATCCCAGAATGATACTTATCGATTTCATCATCATCTAACACGATGTAACATACTGCTGTGAGAAGATTTCATATAAATCTTCTCATCCTATGACCATCCTCATCCCCCCTTTTGATATTCCTTTGTCCCAGACGGACAGCTATTATGGGCTGCATACAAACATACGCCCAGTGATTTAACCTTCGCAGTTACGGTAATTTGGAACTCTAATTGGAATCCATAAAGTCCAGCATTTTGCGTACCCATAGTCATCCCTCCAATGTTCTTCTTATCACTACAAGACATTGCGTGCGTCGTCGCGGTGGCATTTACCACTTACCTCTACCACCGCTTCCGCAGAGCTCCTCTTCTCCCTTTGCCCCCAGGACCCAAGAAGCTCCCAGTAATCGGTAATCTACTTGACCTTCCCACAAGCTATGAGTGGGAAACGTACGCTCGCTGGGGGAAACAGTATAGTTAGTTCTCATTGAGAGCGGTTTCATGCAAGCCTATGGGCCCGTTAACACGCTAGTTTAGATTCGGACATTATCCACGTTAATGCAGTGGGAACCAACATCATCGTCATCAACTCGGTTAATGTAGCGAACGACCTCTTCACTAAACGGTCCACTATATACTCGAGTCGGTGTGTATCCCTTGGAACCATGTTTTCATGGATTGTAGCTGATGCAATTCAACTATAGCCCTCAGTTTACTATGGCGTCAGAGTTGTACGTTTTCATTCGCGATATTCTTGCGTAGTATATTGCTCAGCATATTCCACAGATTGGGATGGTCCTGGCTACTCGCTGGTATGCCATATGGAAAAACTTGGATGGAGGAACGCCGCCTGCTACAACAACATTTCCCGCCCTCTAATGGTACCGCACACAAACCGCGCACAACTGAATTTATTCGGCGTCTCTTGATTCAGATATTGGAGACCCCTGACACTGATATTCCAGCATTATTGCGTCAGTGAGTACTCCGGGCGTTATTCTAATGTTGTGTATTTATATATTTTTCCGCAAGTACAACCGGCGGCATAGCAATATCCCTCGCATATGGTCTCAAAATAGCTCCTTTCAACGATTTTTATGTCGATCTCGCAGAGAAGGCAATAAATGGCCTGACTGCCGCCCTTGTCCCAGGAGCATTTCTAGTTGATGCACTGCCGTGGTTAAAATATGTTCCTGAGTGGGTTCCTGGTGCAGATTTTCAAAGGAAGGCTAGGATATTCCGAGAGCTCCAGAAGCAATTTCGCGAAAAACCTTTCGCGGACTCTATCAAGAATTTAGTCTGTCATCACAATTATATCTTGCTGGAAACCATTACTCACTTTCAGACACTAGGCCAATGGAACCGCCCAAACCTCTTTTACATCTATGGCATTAGACTCTTTAGATGGAGTAGTGGATCGGGATCATCAATATGAAATAATCAAAGATACTGCAGGGGTATTCTTCGCGGGTGAGAGTCCGTAAGACACGAATATGAATCCAGATATCAACTATATATTTTACAGGCGGAGCGGAAACCACTACGGTTCCCCTTAAAACATTTTTCCTTGCCATGATGTGCTTCCCTGAGGTGCAGGCCAGATGTCACGACGAGATAGACCAGGTTATGGGCCAACGTCGGCTCCCGGAATTCGGCGATGAAGAAAACCTTCCCTATTTGGCAGCCGTACTAAAAGAAGTGATTCGGTAAGTAATGATCGACCCCTCCTTCCATTCGACGTGCTTGGCATAGTTAATCTCAGAACTTGCAGATGGCGTGTTGTAGCTCCTATTGGTAAGCCTTGTCCTGAATGACCTATCTAATGTCGCTATAAATGTTTACCTAAATATCAAAGCCATTCCTCACGAATTAACAAAAGACGATATTTATGATGGATATTGTCTTCCTGCCAAATCAATAGTTGTGGGCAATGTGTGGTATGTGCCATATTAAAAGTAATCGATCATATAGTCTAACTGATCATGGGGACACATAGGGCAATGTTAAACGATGGAAATGACTATCCCTCTCCATCTGTATTTAATCCGGAACGGTTTCTGAATGAAGACGGAACTTTAAATCCCGACGTACCCGACCCCATGAATGTTATATTCGGGTTTGGACGACGGTTAGTTGTGTTCTATGCTCATGTATATTCGAAAAATACAACTGAGTAAACGCTGGTTTCAGGGAGTGTCCAGGAAAGCACATCGCGCTATCCACTATTTGGCTTGCAGCTGCGTCCATCCTGTCTGCATTTGAAATCAAGAAAGCAGTAGACAACAACGGTCATGTAATCGAGCCAGATCTCCGATATTCGTCGTCCCTGGTGTGGTGCGTTTTTATTGTTGCCCTGATACACCCAATTCGTTTTCACTAAGCTACACAACTGTTTAACAGCCATCCAGAACCGTTCCAGTGTACACTCAAAGCAAGGTCTGTAGAAATGGAACAATTACTGAGATCCATGGCTACAGATTATACCGAACGATGACCAATGGTTCTACATCCCACTAATGTAGACAAAAATAACTCCTAAACTAGTCTTTCATCTTCCCTGGGTCTTTCTGCCACTCTTACCAATCGAAAAAATCTCCCCATGAAACCTATCTGTTGTATCATCTTCTGCTTGAGTATCGATAATATCGTAAGCGCAAGATATTCTTCTACTTAAATATCATACTATTTGCATTTGGTTTAGCAATCAAAATGTATTGTTCATCTAGGCAATAATAACGAAAGAAAAAGATGCTGCAGATAGTATAAACGTTCGTATTCAAGTATTCTGTGTACTTGAATAGCGAGAGGTTGACGTGACTACGAAACTTGAAGACTGATGTTAATGAGGGTATAGCTAATAGCGACAACGCCGTTCTGTTATCCGTTCCGTTAGTTACAAATGCGGTCACACCAAGGGGGACGAAGATACTCACGAAGTTATCATCCTGTAGCAGATGGGCTGAGAAGTGCAGGAATTGCCTCCCACCTCGACACCACTGATGGAGGAGCAAGTTATTCCACCGAAAAATGCCATGTCGAGGTCAAACTTAACTCATACCATGAAGGAACTTTCAGGAAACCCACATGAGTGCAGTGACCTCGGAGACTCTGATGCCAAGGAGGGCCAGTAAGGCAGAAGCAGAGTCCGAGCTTGTGTTGGAAATACGAGCTTGACGCCTGCCCCACCGGAAGTACGGCTGACGTCGGACCATTACAAGTAGTAACAGTAAGTGGACGGACACTGGTTTCCGTATTACTCTTCATTCATATTCTATATTCTGTACATAACGGATACTTATTTTACATATAAGCTCGTGTACTTGTAGTTCTTTATTCGTTTGTCACCTAAGTAGCGGTTTTAGCCGTCTCATCGGTGTTGCAGCACTGGACAGGGCCTGTGAAGGAAACTTAACTGAGAATAACTCAACATGTCAGCAATAACTCGATTTTTTGAAAACAAGAGGCAGAATCATACTTAAAATGCTTATTTAGGTATGTGTGCCTATTTTCAGATCCCAATTCGCAGTAGTTGTGGCATTTACAACACTAGATCATTTTGCAACACTGCAATTTGATGAGCCTCAGCTCAGCTCAGGAACCACATGATGCTTAGCTGTGCTGAGTTGAACAGCAGTAACACTACTGACTGGCCCGTTTAACATTTAGGAAAACGTATGTGACTGCGCTCATTCTTAATTATCCTTTCAGATTCCTGATGTACGCGGTGCACTCATTTGCTAGTGCAAGGGAACTCATTGCATCCACAACGACTGATGATATAGTTCTCCCTAGAGATTTTGGCTCCGTGCCCTCACGAGTCACGTAATATCGAGACTCGAGCCTGATTAGCTACAATATGAAACCATGCAGTGTGCTAAATACGTTGGGAGTGGTACGGGACTTACATGAGAAGTATGAACACATATAAACGTTACGCAGATGTCTCGCTTGTTCCATTTGCATAGGCTCATCTCAATCATCACAGCATTGAAGCACTAGCAATGATCACAATCATGAATGAATCACAAATCATGAGCCCGATCAGATATATTAAGCTGTTGTAAGGGTGTCCTTTCGCATATGAGTGAAATTTTGCATCTAACTGGTGCCAGGGTAGATGTTGATCATTTCAAGTCTCCATGCTCCTTGTTCTTTCGCCGTTTTTACTACCAGCAGATCTATGTGCGCGGATGATCATTTCACCTCTTTATAAACCGTTTCTCCAATATCGCTCGTTTCCTTTATGATTACCCCCTGTCCTTTCCCTTCTTCCCTCCTATAATATAGTACTGAACTACCAATCTTGCTTAGAATGTTAGTTCAGATCTATTTACTCTTGCACCAACAAATATTACCCGAATACTATACTCACGTTCCTTGTAATAGAAGGCTTTCGCTCCTCTTCGATTATCTAAACTGTCACCCACGAGTTACAACAAATTCAACACAGTTTAAGTTCGGTTGACTGCAAGGTCGTACTTTGTCTCCTGAAAACATAGGTTTAGAAATAAATTTGAATCAGGTTTTGGCTAAACGCAGCAAAGGTCGCACTTCTCCGCCCGGAAGCAGGACACGCCGTTCTTGATGACAATGAGCGGGAGGAAAGACTTCCCTGGAAATTTGATCAGCAAGTTAGGCAGTGTGGCTGGCGGACTATTCACTGCGGACAAAGATTTACTTGAAAACCTTGACACCCACCCCGCCAGCACGAAACACGTAAATATGGCTACATCAGCACACCCTTTGACCACTGCCGTCGTCCCCCCTTCCATATCAACTACGCATATCGCTGCTATTCTAATCCGGCACAAGAGTACAACAGCTACTAATTCCTCCAGTCCTTTGTCAAGCGCGATAAGCGACTCCTCCGTTAATATGTCTAATAAAACTGCAACAAGCACCGAAACCAGCAGTGTCACCTCCAGCGTTCCAACTTCAACGAGGATTCCGAGTACCTACAGCTCCTCAAACCCTAATCATCAATCACATCTTTCTAAGGGCCAGATCGTAGGGATTTCTCTGGGCATCTTCACCGGCCTCGTTGTCATGTCCGCGCTCATCTTATGTTGGAGGAAGAGGGCCAGACGAGCGCGGCCTAATACTACGCAATTATATCCGACTCACTGTAAGCATGTAAATTCACTAAGTAATGAAACCGTCACTTGCTCATTGTTGCTTTTCCATTCATATTTGCAGTAGAGCTTATCGTCGCTAACAGGAACGGAAATGCGAATTCCCTTTCGCTCTTACGCTCGCCCGTTGTCATTATGCATCAATCTGAGGTGGCCTACCTGAATTCTTTGTTCATGCAGGACGCTGCGCCGACTGCGCCACTCGCTCCCGTGAATGTAGGACCAGAGTCAGCTATTTCTGCTACAAGACCTCACGCGGGAAGTACATCGTTGAATTCTATTGACCGAAAGCCGGCATCCCAAGAGCATTCGAATGTAGATCAGGCGGCAGATGAGCGCTTGCTTAAGCTCGTGATGCTCCTCGAGAACCATCCCAATCTGTCTAACTCAGCCACAGGAGATAGGAGCTCTTCCGTTAGCTCTAATCATAGTGAAGTAAATGTTCATCCTCACCACCTAAGTTACGAAACTCAGGGCAGCATGCATTCTGGGGACGAGAATTTTTTATTACCTTATGAACCATCCTCGAAGGAACTCTGAACTTTTGGAGTTTGGGATTGTCTAACATTTTTTGAGCAATAATTATACCCGAATTAGGTATTTTAGATGCCAGAGCGATCGTTCACAATGATATAAGGGACTTACGTATTGTATCTTACTGATAGCACGTAGGACTCCAAATCGTCGAGTATTTATAAGTAAATCATGTATCTTCTTCGCTCCCGCCGCACCGAAACTTAGAACGACATCGTTGAATTCAGGAAGAAGCTTAGTGTATACGCCAGGGACAGCTTGCTGGGTTACGCGTACGCCAGCGCTAGCGCAAAATGTCACCAGAATCTATCAAGAAGTCATGAACAATTTCAGCCGTTGTCACAAGTTGGAGAATAATCTGACGGAACCTATTTGACGCTTATTATTGAAACGACAGCTACGAGAATGGCGAGAGAAAAGGCAACTTTCGTAGGTGTGGCGGAATATCAAAAAATAATCCAAGAAACGAGTGGTTGGAGACTCGCCTTCATGTACCAGTTAATAAAGGGCACTCATAATATTGTAATTATGTCTAATGATCACACAAGGGTTCAATGGATAGTGAAGCCGATTTCTTATTCCACGAATGACAGAGCCAGAGGAAAGACCTTAGTAGCGTCAAACAATATTTAATCCCTGAAAGAGCTAGACTTCATTACTTGATGTAAAGAATTAATTTTACATAGCACGCTTTCAACGGAATAGTCCATGGAATGAAAGTTACCCCGCTCCGCTGTTCATTGATTAAGGAAGCTCATATTAGAGACAAAAGATGAATGAGATAGGCTCACAGGTTATGGACGCCTGTGAAGGTGATGCCGAAGTGGGAGAGAACGTATTGGACTCGTAATAGATATAAGTGGAAGGGCCCCATGTTTAGGGCCCTACACTCAGTTAGTACCGAGAGACAGGATAATGCTTTGTTGCTCAGAGAGAGAGAGAGAGAGCAACAAAGGCGACACGAAAGCTTCTGTCTGTCTATGTCATGTGATGTCTATAAGGTAAGCTTGTTAGATGAGTGATGGAGCGCGTTTGGGCGTGTTCTGCGTGTGGTGAGCCGCCAGGCTTACAATAAGCTGATTCAAGTATGGAAGGGGAAGAAGCGGAGGAGGGCAGGGGCGGAGACATAGCGCCGATACTGTATGTAGGAGGGGTATCGCGGGCGAGTCTTCCGCATCAATGAGTCGAATTATAGCAGCGGTAGAAGTGAAATATCGATGAGAAGCGAGCCTGTCAGATGAGAAATTAGCAAGCGTTGCCTGAGTGAGTTTTTGACGAAATAGCGGGAAATGTAGATGCAGGATGCGGGGACAGTGGGGGGAAAGATGCTGATGAAGGACAGAAGGCCATGAGAGGAGGAGAGGGAAGATGAGGGAGTAGAACAAGGCATAGAGTGTGAACGCGCAACGGGAAACAGAAGACGCTCGCACCTCCAGTATGGACTGTACACGCCTATCGTGTAAATCGATCATACTATTCCGCCGGAAAGCCTTGTGCCTGTTATGACCGCTACGACTCGGGGCCCCACATCCGCCTTCTGCTCCATTCCTAGAACAAAGATCCCGGAAGCGGGCCTTTGGGCAGAAAAATTTAAAAGGATACGACCACAAGCGAGACGCCAGTAGCGGAGGAGAGTTGAAACAAGTTTCTGTCGCGCCGCGGGTTCGTATAGAGGAAAAGAACTGTGATATAGAACGTCCGGGACGTAACAGCGTTGTAGAGGAGGGGAATTAGCTGGGAACGCTAAATGATGCAGAGGAGAATGGAGATGAAGAATGGGATTGAGCTTAGGAGAAAGCTAGAAAGAAAGAGAAAGGTGACCTGAGAATAGGACGACGAGGGATAGTTGATGTGGGACCAAGGCAGGGAACGGAGGAGCCGTAAGTATAAAGAACGTTGAAAGATAAGGAGGGGAAGGTCAATATGAAGAAAGTAGGAAAAGAGGCGATGATGCACGTACCTTATGCTTTCAAACTTCCGGGCCCAGCGTGCTGGTGCAAACACGTCAGACCACCGTGTTGGGGACGCGAGGGCGCCCAACAGCCGACTCTGGGGCTTGCACGAACACAACGAAGCCTATGATGTGAATCGGGCACCGGTGTGGACCAGATTAGCATACAAAAGCTTGGATGGTGTGTCACTGGTATAGGAAGAGCCATGTAAGGCGAATGCAAGCCCCGCTTAGCACTATTCATCGATATACAGACAGGTATAGTACTTTTCCGCACTATCAAGGAAGGGTTAGAGGCGAAATAAGATTGGATGAAGCGACGAATCTCTTCTCATCGTACCAAGGAACTCGAGAGTACGTTGATTCATAACTGGTTTTCACGCACTAGCCTCGACTCGCTCTCGTTTCCATCAGTCTCCTGAGGTCCCTCATCATCTTCGCTTGCGTCGACGCGGTGCTCGAATGCAGAGTTCCATGCTCGAGCGTTAAGGAGACTAGTGAAAGCACAGGGGGGGCGTTCGAGTCGGGAAGATGAGTGAGGGAGGCGGAGATGTTCATGGCTGTAGGGATGGCCAATGACGTTAGCCGACGTCATCAGGATGAGGCGAGTGACATGGACGGAAGGAAGAGTTACGGGAGCCGACTGAAGCGGGAAGGGGAAGCAGGAAGGGGAAGACGACTTACAGCGCACATATATTCCAATCATACGTAACGGCTCTTACTGTGGCTCGACGTTCCTCGCCCGTTTATCTCCCGTATCAGTGCATGGTATTTGATGAGGCCAGCATAATGATTGGCGACTGGCGGTGTTGGTGGCGGTGGATGCGATGACTTGCGCGCCAGGAGCGATACAGCTTGGCAAGAAGGACTATAACGAATGCCATAGATTCAGTATTTACGCTGGATATAACTTTAAGGCACGCGAAAAGCACGTACCACCATCACCTACCACGAAGGCTGCAGGCCAGCCATCCGGGATTTAACGCTGGGAGATACAATAGATCTATAGCCCCTTATTCTTTACGAGATATACGGGTATTCGGTATTCAGAATCATAATGATTTTGCTGAGATGTGTAGAGTCAAGGAGAAGAAAGGTCAGACGGTAACTGGACGATCAGGACTCGAGTCTGTCCAGTTGGCAAGTTGTCAGGCAAAAGCGGCGAAGCCACGTGAGGCCTTCATGTGGCTATGCAATAATCACCTTCCGAAATCTTATATCGACTCAGATGTCTCTTTCTTTCCTTCCACTGCACCCACCTGGCACTAAGTATGCCTGAAATATAATTTTTTTCCATATGGTAATAAATTTTATTTTGCTGATGCATGAAAATTTCCCTAGGACTCCTGTCGATCCTGAAAGCTCGCGCTATTCATTGAACAACTTCATTAGAATTTAGAAGTATTTGCCATTAACGTCCCACATGCCTTAGTCTGCGAAATGTGGTTATCCAACAGCAGGTCTGCAACCATTTACCGGATGAACTGGAGAACAACTCGCGAGTCTTAGCGTACACGGATTTATTTTTGTCTAGGTATGTAAAATGAATAGCTAATACAATGTTTTAGTATGCTGCGTGTAGCTGTTTAAACATCTTCTAATTAATGGTATTTATTTAATATGCTAGGAATCAATCTACGAGTTATAAAGTATGCATGCCTGTTGATTATACTGTCGTCAGATTAATCTATGTTTAATATGAGAATGCACCCATTATTCTCGCCCATTAGCAATTAAATAGCACATATGAAGTACATAAACATTTCCATTGTGAAAGCCAATTATTCACGAACAACGGTGTTTTGACGAATGATTCTATTTAGCAACCCCGGTCTCACTGGGGTCGCTCGCTTAAGGGAGGTTCTGACTGAGCCCGGATTGCTTAGAATTATCCTGCTTTTGCGGTAAATGGGCAAGTGCAGATAATAATGGAGGGCGGGGATCTGCCGGTCTTAGTGGAACTCGCCACCGATAAATCTCACATTTGAACTCAAACAGGCAGTGGAACTCATTTTTCCTCTTCCACTCCCCCATTCTGGTCACGACCCCATCCTATGCGACGGCGGCCTCTCCAAGTAATGTCACAATCATCAAAATCGACTGGAGCTCATGTAATTTATACTGTACTAGCGGCACTATTAATCAATGCGGACAACTGGGATGAAATGGAGGTCAAAACATCCGCATGTACACAGCTGGCATCAAGCATCGCTCCTTGCACGAAGCTAGCACCAGTCTGGTTAACAATGCTGCCAATCTGCACAAGACTTGCGCTGTTGG
Organism: Nidularia pulvinata; assembly: GCA_036937195.1. NCBI lineage: Eukaryota > Fungi > Basidiomycota > Agaricomycetes > Agaricales > Nidulariaceae > Nidularia > Nidularia pulvinata. The sequence goes on along the minus strand of JASFDH010000042.1, from coordinate 16,478 downwards.
GATCATACAATGGCCATCCAAACTTCAACAGTCCATGTTCGGAGTCGCGGGCAAACTCGACCCACGCCTGCTGTATATACTGTGACAGCAAAACCTCAGCAGGACTAGGTGAGTCTGTTGTCTCGTTATAGGTGCCGAAAATCATTGGTATTTCGGAGGAATGGTAAGCACGCAGATCGACACGCGTTGAGATGCCCGGGAATATACCTATACATACTATCTTCAGCGACTATTCCGGGGGTAAAGACATTATTGGAAAGTGGGAATTGTATAGTACCTTCATATAGGTATCTCCACGTTGGAGCGCCTACCTTTGTTCGGGCATTAAGATATGAACCGGTTGCGCAGGTGAATATAGCCTGAAAGAATGCGATTATGCTGGTTGCTCCGATGTGATGTAGGACGTCTCACTTGAGTATTCAAATCAGAAATAAGCTCTGTAAGAACAGGCGGAGCGGAACCCTGTGTCACTATCTCCTGTGCGATGATAAAGACGTCAGCTTCCTGAGCAGTAGTACCGCCAAGAACCGGAACGTTGAGGAATTCGCCTGCCGCTAATCTGTCCAACGGATCGGCGAACGCAGTGACGTCTTCAATAAGAATAATTAGTTTACATAGGATTCTTCTCAATATAGGTGCGAGGGTCATACTGTCGATGACAAGCGGGATGTTAATGTTGGTGGTAGTTAACGCGTCCTCGAGCTGTTTGAATGGGATTGCCTGCATGCAGGCAAACTGGGCCGGCGTTGAAGCTATTGGGAATCAGATGACGCCCGGGAATGAAGCGGGTAGCAATGTCTCACTATTTCCGCACCCTACCATGGCTGCGATGCTATTCCACAACTCGGGATCAAAGGTTGTGTTCCGAGGGATTTCAAATCCGACGGACAGTATGATACTATGTGATGGATGGTAAAAGAGGAGTTATTCGAAATAACAATTCCGAGTAACATACTTTCCAGACTGCTGAATGGTACCTGTTATTCGAATAGATCGGCGTTAATATCAATCACCGCCAAGGAGGGAACCCAGGACAACTCGCCCTTGACAATCATATCGTTTGGATGTGCAAACAAATACTCGTCCGCTGCCAGCGCGCCTGCACTTTGGCCAAATAGCGTAATGCGCTCGGGGTCCCCGCCGAAGGTTGCAATGTTCTCATGCACCCATTTAATCGCAGCTTCGACATCCAGGAGGCCGAAATTCTGCGACGCTGGCCGTCCCATGAGCTGTGGGGCGTTGGGCTGCCCGAAGATGTTCAGCCGATAGTTGAACGAGACAAGTGTAATGTCGTGGTTGTCGCGCACGAGGTGGGTTCCGTCATACACGGATATGTTGCTCTAGCATCAAGAAGATGTTAGTTCCCTTGGTCCCTTGGTATCTGATAATTAGCAAGGTAAATCACCGTTCCCCACACCAACGCCCCTCCATAAATCCAAACCAGTACCGCTGTGTTTTGCTTCCTCTCCGTACTGGGAGTCCATATATTGATGCTCAAGCAGTCCTCCGATTGGGTGACGTTAACATTCGACGCCTGGTTCTTGGTAAGAAGCAGATACTCGACGTTAGCGGGAGTCAGTTCTTGCGGGCACGAAGGCCCAAAGGCCGTTGCGCGAAAGACAGTGGATCGATGAGGAGGAAGCTGCGGTGTTGCCCAGCGTTTGGCTGTAGCATACGGAATGCCGAGGAACTGTCGCACGGTGGGTGCCGAGAATGTACCCACTACATCACCCTGACTTGTGCGAACAGTGAGCCCCCGTTGGGCTTTGACGAATGGCAACACTAGGAGGAACGCAAGAGCGCGAGTGAGCTGCATTTGATATTATGCTTCTAGCGTTTGGGTGAGAAACAAGTATTGGGAGGAACGAGGGATGCTTACAAGGATACTTGTAACGGAGCTCCGCGAACGAATGTAGACAAGGCACACATAACCACGGCCCGGGAAAGATTTTCACGGCATGGAAGGAGGATAACATATTTACTATGAATGGAATGAACTGAGAGACAGATGACCAATTGTCGAACCGAAAACTGTGGTTAGTTCTCGTAACGCGCTTGCGCGTTGACGAGTGAAGATTCTCAGTGGGCACGATTTTAGTTCACCTGCACGAGGCATGATGTTTATATCGCTTTGTGAGACTTATCAGTTGAGATCGGAGGCAAGGCCGAAGTAGCTTCCGATGCCCGTTGTCAGTCCGTCGTCTAAAGCGAGAATACAATTAACCCTTTGTAAGGGGTGATTCTATTGAGAAACCCCTCTTGTTCGCACATACCCCATCTTTTTGCTTAGTAATCACATACCCCTCCTACTTTACTACTTTGCGTTGGCCGGAAAATGTTGTTGTTACGGACATCCGGAACAAATGAGTCACATCATCTGTCAATTTTTAATTTCCGGTACACCCACCATCCGGTAAAATTTGTAGTGAAAACCTCCTGTCCTCGTCGCCGGACATCATCTGGCAACATTTTTGTACTTGTCCTTGTCATATTTTATTTCGTTAGACCTGCCAGTAAAATTTGTTAGTATTCTGAAGCATTGCAGAAATACTAGAGTCCGAGACTATCTAACAGGATTTCAAGAACAGGATTGGTAAAAATTTAGGGTCAACCAGTTTGGTGTTTTCTTTCTGCTTGATTTGAAGGGCTATTGTACAGCTACTGCCTTTGCTCAAGCCTATGTCCGCACTAGGATTGGAGCCGAGATACCATCAACTACGCAGTAAGCACTGCACTCGCAGAATCGTTGTGGATTATGTCGTCAGACAGGTCACAACCACGTCAACTGACCACTTAACATCGTGCAGTGAATAACGCAATGATTTGGACGCATCTTTAACGCGTCCGTACGTGTTGTTCAATTTAGATTAGTATCCCTGTAGCACGTGCTTGTAATGTTTCGGAGATCTCAAGATTGCTCCAGCCTGCCGGAGGAGTACATACGGGGTTTCTATATAAGCAAAACATTCAAAAGGGGTATGTAAAGGGTATGCGCAAACAAGTGGGGTTTCTCAATAGAATTATCCCTTTGTAAGTGTAAGCAGATTCCACTAGTAAGCTCTGTGCCTGTCATAGCCGCTATGAACAGCACCTAAGATTCATTTTCTGCTGCATTCTTAGGGCAAAGGTCAAGGTGATAGCTCTTTGAGTATGAAACTCAGGGTTCGTCCATGAGTGGAGACCAGAGGTGGGATCCAGGTATGCATGGACATAACAAGCTGAGCTGTGGTGAAGTCAGCCCTAGGCACTTCAATAATAGTTGAGTCAATTACATATTCAAGTCTTTGATTTCATCTTCATCACTGCTGGAGCTATCCTGAGGGCCTTCATGATCTTCATTGCTGTCACTACTGCTATCACTGCCATTGTCATTTACAATGTCAGAGTGATGTTGACAGTTTGCAGTAACTTTGGCTTTGGCTGAAAGGCAAGAGGTAGCATCAGAGTGAACATGTATGGGTGGTACAACACTGTCACCACTTTCTTCAAGGATCTGCTCAGATCTTTGAAGCATCAGTGCTTGTTGAAAAATAGAAAAGAATATATTTACTGATGCAATGTATTGGGGTTTTGCTGTCCAGCAGTAACAGCATCTTCTTCTGCAAAAACTGCAGAAGATTTCCTGATCAAAAAAGTGAATTTGTTAGTATACAAGAAAGGGAATCAGATAGATGGCAACACACTTAGACTTAGATTTCTTCTAGTGAATGTCCTGGGTAACCCTGGGGTAAAAATTACTGACCTGTACCCTTACCTATGTGGATCTGTACCCATGAAGCAAGGGTATGGGTATGAGGGGGTATGGATTGGAGGTACAACAGGTACAATGGGTCAAAAAACCCATGCAGGGGGTATCTAATATAATGAGCAAATGTAACTACATACTAAGTAATTAAATCCCAGTTGTCAGGCAGCAGCTCCCCCTTGCCCTCCTTGAGATCAGGCAGCACTTTGACTGCATTAAGACACATCAAGGGTCATGTCAATTGAACTGAGAGCCAATTGCAAACATATGATGGTGTCATACACTGAAAACCAGGTCACACTTCTGACATCCTTCCAAATATCACTGACCCCTTTTCCAATATTTCTGACTATCACAATACCCCATTTCCTATTTACCTTGTTACTGTTTCTATGCTGAACAATACCTGGATCCTTATCAGAACAATATTTCTATTATGAACATTTCTGATATCCTTCCACTACCAATATTTCATTTCTGACACTTATTATGATACCCAGTTTAATTATGATTCTGTCATTACTAGTTACTGTTCTCCAATCAGTTATACAATTAGCTATCAACATATTTAAGTAGCTAGTCTTCATCTTGTATCTGCAATATGAATATCAACTAAGATATCTACTTCTCTCTGCTTAACTTCTTAGTCTTGCTCATCCTCCAACCCCCTGACTTCCTTCTGATCCTCAGTACTATTTTCTGATGTGTGGACCACTCTTGCAAGTTGAACCCACAAGAACTGGAAGGGTGCAGCACATAAGCTGAAGCCAACAGTTCTTGACTTGTTAGCATTATGGTCAGAAACCCTTCTGACATTACTTCTGAAATTCTCTGACATAGCACTATTGTAGCCTATGACCTCTTGTTCCTAATTTAGTTTGGGAACAAGTCTTGACAGATAGCAAAATTTGGCCTTTGCTAAACACATGTTCAACATCAATGGAGGAAGCTACAGAAGGAAGTTGGCACTAGAATAGCAATATCACAAGGTAAAACACATACCAGGGATTGAGAGGTAGTCCAGTGCCATGCACAATAAGCACAGGTAGATGTGCTTTCACTCAGCCTGCCATAGAAGTGCATCATTAGTATGCTCTGGGTATGTGCAAAGGTACCTGTCAAGTTTGTTACAAAGGTCAGCTGCTTTTGGTGCACAAATTGCAGGAAGGCTGTCAAAGATGTTTTTTATCTTCACACAGCAAGGCCATCAGCTAAAGTGTTGGTACCATTCAAATTTGAAAGCAATGTACCTTCCTCAATCCACTATTGTGTTCAATGTTGAGCATTGTCAATTTGGCAGGGGCCTTGTATGTGCATTTGAACTTGTCCCATACTATATGCCTAGCAGTGTCAATCCATTCCTAGTCCCACTTGGCTGCCTTGAAGTAGTTGAGCTTGTGGTGTGGATATAAGACTGCCAGTCAAGTCAATTAAAGCAGAGCAGATATAAAATCATGAAGCCTTACCCCATCACAATCTGATATACTTCAGAGAGATTGGTTATTGTATAGTACTTATTAAGAGTACACTTGCCTAAGGTAGCAGCTGCACAAACAGAGGCTGGTAGAGACAAATCAAGAGTGCTCATGGCAAGGTGTTGATCAAGATGGTCCATGACAGGGATAACTGTCACAATGTTTGAGAAAAAAAGAGTGTGGCATGTTTTAAGAGCTAAACAAGTTGTTATCAATCTAGAAAAGTTGTTGTGAATAAAAATGTACCTTAAGTATATCTCCCAGTTGCCTGGTACTATCCTCTTCTGCATCTTTGAGTTCATATTTCTGAAACTTCATATCCCTTTCCCCAGTGATGGCATTGAGGGCTATGTGATAATCAAAGGCAAATTTGAGCATATTGTATGTTGAATTACAGCAAGTCAAAATGTCCCATGGCATAATATATTCATCAAGTTTGAGTTCATCAAGGAGTGCATACCATCATGGAAGAATGAGAGTTGACAAGTTTTTGATGGCAAAGACAGTTTTACAAAGCTGAGAAAGGAATTGATAAGTGGGTTTCAAAGATCCTGTAATTAGATAACTTGCCTTGACTAACACCAAATGTACAGGTTGAAGACTCTTGTCCAGTTCTTCTCACTCTTCATCTGACAACTTCACACAAACATCAGTCCATCCATCAAGGCTATCATCCTCATCTCCACCTTTATCACCCTCTCCCTCAAATGATTTCTCCTTGTGCAAATTTGCTCCTTGATGTCAAGATCAACTGCTAGAGCTGCCAACTCCTTGGCTGTGTCATCCAACACCTTGTTTGCCTGAGCCTTCTGTATGTCAAACTATTTTATGATACTTTTTACAACAAGGTTGAGGATGTGTGTGAAGCACCACATTCTATTTGCAGCACCTGGAAAGTTTTTGAGGAGGTCTGCCAGTTCTTCAATCATTGTGTCATTATTTAATGCATTATTGCATGTAATGCTGAGGATCTACATCTTTCAGTGAGTTTGAGTGTCTACAATCATTGAATCTACAACTGACCTTATCTGATATGCCAAAGTCATCAAGTATCCTTGCAAATGCAGCAGCAAGGTCAAGGCCAGAGTAAGATTTCACAACATCAATGATATTGTGCAACATTTATATTGGACCCCATTAAATTCAAAGGTAACTGTGACAGCATTGTATGCCTTATGGTTGGGTGAGGTCCAAGCATCAGTTTTGAAACTGAGAGGTCTGTCATGCTCCTACATGATAAAAGGTACATCATGGTCTTATTTAATAATGATAGTTGACTTGAAGCATTTTAGCTACCCTCTGTCAACATTTAACAATGACCTTTTCAACATCATGCAAGACAGTCACAAGCAATGGGATATAATACCCAGGGCAACCAGTCTTCATGAGGTTTTGGAAGCCTTGATCCTTCACAATGCTGAACAGCTGCATATTTTTGGCAACCCAATGGACTCTGCCCTGTCACATGATTAGAAGGTTTCCTTCTGAGGTTTGAGTAAGACTCACTTCATTGTGGTCTTTGTATGCTGTATGTATGAGTATGTCACTACTTCCTTCCATTTTGCTTGCTCAAACATAGCAGTTATTGAAGCATTTCCCAGCCCCAATTTTGCAACAATACCACACACACTCTTAATTTCCTTTGTCTCATCCACAGCCTTCTTGACATTGTCACCCCAACATATCTTTGCATGTTTTTGAAGATTGCTTGTTGACAATGCATCCTGTTTATTGACAAAGCAATTCACACATCTCAGGGACTTTTCTTTTGCTTTGCAAGACTTTGTGACACACAAAAAAATATGTGCTCATCAGCTGCTAAAATACTGGATATCAGGGACTGCCTTGAAGAATGCATAGATAGGCATATTCCAGCCACATTGGAGTTGCTCTAATTCAGGTAAGTGACAAGTACAATTTCATTTGAAAATTACTGGCTTAACTCAGCCTCTGCACTTTCTGCAGGCTGTTCATGAACCTCAACATCTTCATTGCCATCATCATCATCACCATTGTCTATGAGCACTGGATACTTATTATCAGCAGTGGCCATTGAGGCATTATTAACCTCATTGTAGTCATCATTAGATTCAGTGATATTCTTGGAATTCCATAGGAAGACACACACCTGGTCATTATCAGCATCAACATCTTCAACTGATGGTTGATGGTTCAAGGTGTTGTTAGTTTTCACTTTTTGCAGTGGAGTAAGGTTGCTCAGCCTTGCCTTCTTTTTTGCAGCTTGAACTGCCAATCATTGCAACTTGACATTGTAAAGATCCTTCAATGAGAATACCTGCTTATATTTACAGCTTCCAGCCACCATACCATCAGGAAGAGCAGAAGGGGTGTCAGCATTGCCTGAGAAGGGAATTTGCTTTGCCATGAGAAAGAAGGCTTGGGCAATAGGATAAATGTTTTTTAGTACTATTTTGGCACTGTGGACTACATATTAGTATTCTGGCAGCTGTTTTTCAGCTTGGAACTGTACAGAACCATCTATGCCACACTGAATCATGGTGGTATTTTATTCCTGTTACTCTGTAGACCTGCCTGAGGGGTATGGGTGTCTGAGGGGTACAGTAATTGGGAATTGGGACCCATACCCATACCCTTGAATACTTGCACTACTTACCTGCATGGGTTTGCAGACTCATGTCATTCACTATCAGCCATGCATACTATACTTTTCATAGTATACCTCCTCACATTAACATTCAATTTATATTCCTTAGTCCTTGTCATATGCTCTTTTTCTTATAACCCACTTACTTCTCCACTCCACTAATATGATTTTAGTGCCTTGCATATCTACTCTGGTTTCTCAGATTTTTAGTATTTAAGTACTTCAAATATATCATAGCACTTCAGTTTGTTAATTATATTCATCTCTCTACTCTCCAATTCAGTGGTTAAGCTACTTCTAAACACTCTCAACAATCTCTATCTGTTATTATTCTTCTTGTTGTCACATTTCCTGCTCAACAAGATCTCTGGTCAGGAAGTTGGATATTAATTGTTCACATTTTTGAAACAACTCACTCACCATCATCTGTATATTGGGCATTAGAAATGAAGGAGGTGCAGCACATAAGCTGAAGCCATTGCCTATCCTGATCCTCTCTCCTTGGTAGCACTCAAACATGTTTCCAGAGATATATCTGGAGTCTCTAGTATCTCTCCCTGGCCCTACCATGTTTTTCTATCTGCCTGGCACCTCTAGGTTATACCCTGGAAATGAGTTCTTGAGAAGCAGGAGATGATGTTATGCATCTAAAATCACAGATCACTGTTCTTCAGGATGGTCTGTTCCATCAGTCCTTGAATTGATTAAGGAAATCTGTGTAGAATCCTCAGAATTGTCCAGTGGATGTGATGTACTTGAGCAAGGCCTTTACATGGTCTAAGTCATCCATGAGAATGGCAAGGCAGAGTTTGTTGTCGTGGATGGATTGCAATGTGTGTCATGGTATGCACAGCATTCAAATATGAAGTGGTTCACTGTCTTGCAGGCTCTCACCCCCTGCTGCCCCCCCCCCCCCCTTGTCATTATGACAGTAGGGGTATTTGTTTGTGTGTGCCTTCTTCATCTTATGGAGCCTGTTGTTCAGCAGTATGTGTCCTATTCCAACCTGCATCAGAATGCTGGATTGGACCCTGTTAAGGCCCCCTGTCAGTGTCATGAACTTCCTGAAGGGGAAGCAGGTATCCATGTCTTTGAAGGTGAGCTTCCTGGGCAAGGTCTCCCAAGCACCCTTCCACCCTGTGGTGAGCTTGCTGTGGAAGGCTTGCTTTTTGGCTGCCATACTAATTGGGAAGGGCTTCTTGAGGAGGTCCAGCAGTTACCCTATGGCACTACTAGCCCCTTCTGCTGCTCCTTTTGCTAGTTTGTCCTCCTTCTTGTTTCCTAGGATATTATTATGAGCAGATATCCATCTCATGATAATCTTCTTGGGTGTCTGCTGCACTAACTGTAATGACTGCATCAATACAGTCTACCCAATTTTACCCTAGGGTACTTAGTGCCAAGCAGTGTGGCTTGACTGTCAGTGTAGACACATATTGTGCCATATTCTGTAGATCCCACCTCCTTCAACAGCTGCATGGCAAGGACTGAACCTACCAGCTCCACATTGTATGTTGTGTGCATTGCCTTTTGTCCCCATCTTGACCTGGAGGCTTGCAATTGGGGCCTTCAATCCCCTGCTGTATATTATTGCTGCTGCTGCTGCTGCTGCTCTGGTGCAACCAGCATATTCCAAACCATTCAAATACACCCAATACATTGCCTTGCCCACTTTTTCTTGTTCCTTCAATTCCATTCTGCTGTCTGGGATTACTATATTGAGTGGGGGGACATACTGAGGCATGGTGATGGCAGGGGTAATTGTTTCATACTTCATAGATTTAAAGTTGAATATGCAAAGCAAGTGATTGATCAATGATTTGTGCATGCCTGAGGATGAACATAATGCTCTGTGTATGCAGAAGTAGAGTGGGTGTGATCTGGTCAGAGTTAGTAGCCTGGTAGTAGCTTGATTACAGATCTTCAGGAGTGCTTTCTCCATGGGGAGTGTGTTTGCATATGCATCCAACAGTTCAGTAGGGGTGGTCTGCATACCTCTGGTGATTGCCAAAGTGGCCATTTGTTGAATTGAGGTCAGCCTCCTCAGCATGCTTACACACCCTATATTGTGGGTGTATCCTTGCAATTTATTGGGGTGTGCACCAAACCTCAAGGCCATATGTCATTTAGGTAGTACTGTTGCAGTGTATAGCTGGCACATCAACTTCATCCTGATACCTGTGGATGGTCTTGTAAGTTGTTTAAAACACATTACTCAGTTCATAGCTCTTTCCATCACTTTTTGCAGTTGAGTTGTCCACAGTGGTTGATTGTCAACATATATCCTTAGATATTTGAAGCTGGGTACTTCAGTGATCAGCTTACTCTCCAGCTCAAGTATTGGGGCATATTTTTCTACTGGGACACCAATTGCCCTTCATCTGCATACCATGGAAAGCACCATGTGGAGGAGGACTAACTTTGAGGCTTCAAATTTGGAGTTCTGAGAGTGACTCCAGTCAAGGACTCTGTCTTTGTCTTTCATCAGCACATATAACTTGTTTGTGGCCTCATTGAATGCATTTCTCTCTGCAACTATAGCTATGTTGTCAACATAGCCTAGCACCATTTCACCATTGTTGGGATCTGCTAAATCAAGCAGATCTGTATTGTATATTATGTAAAGAAGCATTGATAAGGAATCTCCCTATCCTATACTGTTGTTGACTGACAGGGGGTCTGAAGTTAAGTTGTCAAAGTGCAGTTTTGTGTCCTGTCTGCTAGTAAGTTTTGGATGAGGGCAATGTAGCTCCTCAGCACTCTCCTCTTGTGGAGATTATGTATTAGATGGCCAGTTAACACATTGGGGAACATTCCCTCCACATCCAAGAACAGGATCAAGGCAATTTTGCTCCTTCTCCAAGCATCCTTCATGAGATCTACTAAGTATATAATGGTGTCAGTTGTGGTGTGCCCTGGGCTGCCTCCAAAATGTGTGTCAGGTAAGAGGCCATGTGTTTTGATCAGATGACTGAGCTGTTCTGCAACAGTCAATGTTAGTAGCTTGGAGAGCATGTTAATGAGAGCAATCAGCTGATAGGATTCAACCAAGTCATAATGAGCCTTCCTTGGCTTCCAGAGTATGACCATGGTGGAGGACTTCCAATCCTTGTGAACTATCCCCAACTCAACAGCAGCCTGCATGATAAACAGAAGGTGAGTCTCTATATGCTCCAAGGATTTTTTCACTACTATGTTAGGTATCTTGTCTGGTCCACATGTCTTGTAGGGTGATATCTGGTTGATGTTACACCTCAGTTGCTCCATTGTAATTGTAGGGGGGTCCAGTAGCAGGTCTGGGTACTTGTAGTCAACTGGCACCCTTGATTTGGCTGGGGCACCAGGAAAGAATGCCCTTGCCAACACTTAAGCTTTGCCCATATTGTTGGTTATTTCTACTTGTCATATTTATCCATTACCTTGAAAGACAGGATACACAGAAGCCCCCCACCACCTTCTATATCTCTCATGTATTTGTTGGTGGTCCATAGGTCCTTGGTATTGGCCTCCAGCAGCTATTCACTCCAGCCTTCACATTTTGTGGATTTAACTGCACCTGCAAATATGGTGGTGGCCAGATGGTGTAGTTTATGGGACAGGTATTCTAGCAGGATGTGGTGATGGAAGGAGATCCCTCTCAGCCTGTTCTTTGCTTTCTTCAGATCCTCTAGCTCCTTAGTCCACTAATGTTTCACATCCAGCAGTGATCTTGTAGGTTTTATTATATTTCATATCATGTTCTGCAATGCCATCATCAGCATAGTGACAGCAGTGTTGTACTCACCTGGTTGTGCTAGATGTGTAGGGGCTGGGGTGTTCTTGAGTTTGTTCACCAGATATTTACCAAATTCCTTCCAGTTGACCATGTGGAAGTTCCTTCTTGGAGGGGAGTCAGCACTGCCAATCTCCAGTGATAGCACTGTAACTATGGGGTAGTGATCTGTGTTGCTGGGCCATTTTTCATGCAGTGTATTGCACATAGTGATTTTGTCAAAGAGCCCTGTGGTGCATAAGATGTTGTCAGGCCTTGAGAATTTCTTGGTGCCCATGTGCTGGATAGTTGGTATGCCTTTAGGAAGTGCCAGCATCTTACCATAATCTCCCAGAAAACCAATCAGCTGTTCTGCCTCCTCTATTGCCCTCCTTGTGAATAGGTGGACATCTTCATCTTGGTCTCAAAGCAGATGATGCCTGTTGAAGTTGCCAGCCAAGATCATCTCATTATCCTCAGAGTAGATATCAGGCCCACTTGCAGTGAGAAAGCCATGGATGGAATGTTCTACCTTCCCATTGCTGCCAGGGTTGTATATATTGAGTATTGTGATGTGCCTGTGGCCCTCCTGACATTATTTGTGTTTGGTATTAGGATCTCACACCATCAATTTATGTCCAATTTTTTGTTGACCCAAATGCCAGATCATACTGTGTTGTTGCTGGTGTATCAAGCAGCTGGGTATGCAGATCTGAAGTTTGTCAGAGTCTGTATGTTACCATAGGCAGTAAGATGTGGTTCATGTATTAAAATTAGTTCATAGGAGTCTGATAGGTTACCATTCATTAGTTCCAGATTTGCAGCCTCAGATTTGTTAAGATTAATCTGTAGTATACATAATTTGTTAGTGCTGTTAAGGTTTCTTGGTTATCTCCATCTTTGGTTCCACCCTGGAGTGATTGCAGAAGCATCTGGGGGATCAACTATAGTGGCTGCTACTTGACCTTCATTACTGCTGAGGGTGCAAAAGGCCAGATCCTCCCCTTCACCATGTCTGGGTCATGTAGTGTCAAGACCACCAGAGTTACCTTGTGGTGTCCCCAATAGGGGCACAATTGGGGACATGGACTCCTTGGACCAGATTAATCAATGTTCCCTCTGGGATTTCTCCCTTCAAATGATGGGAGGTGGTGTGGAGAGGGTAATCATCCTGAGCGAGGCAAGCACCTTAGTGGATTTGGGTGGAGTTCTGCATCCAGGACTCATCTGTGGGGAAGAATGAGAGTTCCTATTCCAGGTAAATCCTGGCTTCTTCTTTCAGTTTGGTTAGAAAAGTGGGGCAGGCACGGTCATAGCTAGCATGTCCGTCTATGGCACATGCGACACAACACCGTTTGTCACGGCGAGTACATGCGTTAACATGTAAGTATATTGTTATATAGTTAATATATCGTCAGAAATACGAGCTTAACGCCCGTTCCACTGGAAGTCTGGCTGCGGACCGGTACAGGTTGTATTAGTATGTGGATGGGCACTGCTTTCCGTATTACACCTCATTCGTATTCTGTATTTTGTACATAACGACTACATGTTTTACATATAAGCACTTGTAGTTTACTTGTAGTTCTTTACTCGTTTATCACCTAAATAGCGGTTCTAGCCATCTTATCCGTGTTATTTCAACATATACTTGTTAACTCCACAGGCGTTCTACTATAATGATCGACTATGTGCCGTGCCGATTGTATAGTAATGCATTTTAGAACATAACTACCGGCGAACTACAGTATCTTAGCAATTATAGTAAATATCTTCCTAATCTTTCATTTCCCTCTCTGAATTCTCTCGTTCCTTTCTTCTCTCTTCCTTCCAGGGATGCCGTACTATCTCGTCCTCTTCCCACTTAGTATGCTCTAAATCCCACCTCTTTCGTTCTTCCGCCATCTTCAGTCGCAACTCTTGGTGCTGCATCATCTCCACTTCCCACTCCTCCCTCATCTCATCTACACGCTCGACCCACTTTGAGTGTGCTGCATACTGGCGTTCCCAGGCACGCCTACTCCGGTCTCGCAATAGCAACGGGTCGGTGTGTAGATATGGCTGGATACATATGCCAAATATAGTCCCGAACGCAAAGAAGCCAAGTAAGATCATAAACAGGAGCCTGTAACGAGGATTTTTCGCAGTAGATCCTCGGTGACAATGATCAACCATTAAGTGCTCTCCAGATACAGGCCGAAAGGACAGCGTGTCCTCATGAAATGTCTTGCCATCCTCCGATGTCTTGTGAGAGGTCCAGCGTCCACCAGAAGGGCTCGAGTACAATTTCTTAGGATCAGGAAGCACAGGATTCTGGGACCTGGAGCAATGCTTAAATCAACAAAAGCACAGGATGCCGCAGCAACTCCAGCGGCTTACGACTCGCTAAGCCATGACTCGGTAGTGTTGCAATCAGAGTTCCTGCTAGAATCTAAGCCAACTATGATGAGCAGATATGCCTCCATTTGATTTTCCAAACTTACAAGATGGCTGGTGCCTCGTCCTTCCGACTTTGATGAAGGATGCACAGGGAGGCGGTGCGCTTCGAGACCGATTGAATCAGTCATAACAATTTAAAAGACAGTAGATACATCTTACTCGCTGGTAGCACGCGAACTGGTCGACCTCGTTGGCATTGTCGATGCGAGAGACCCAGGGCAGCCAACAGCTCAGCCAGATGGTGGGTGAGAACAGCAAGTCATTTGAATGATGCCAAATGACAGTCATGTGAACTGCTGTTGACTTGGCAGTTTCCGCTTAATTGTCTGGTTAAGAAAGAATAGACGAACTGGGTGAAATATAAATCTAACATGCTATTAGGAAAAAAGTGACGATATTTCATCAGCTTTCACCCCCAAAATTTTCCTAAAGACTCAACTTTATGTACTTTTCATTCACAGTCGAGACGAAGATTGCTAGCGGCCTATTCATGATGCCACGCTGCCAGTAGGCCACTATTTATAAATTTCAGCGGAGCTTGAACATAACACGTGGGAGTCATCACAACAGATCAAGCCTCTCACCCCCGTCTGCACTCACCCAGACAGACGGAATGCAAAGGGGCTGGTGGAACGTGAATCCCGCACTTAGGGTGGCGCCGGCCAGAAGCTATTTTATTTTGTTACATACCCTAGGATGGGTCTATTTAGGGTCTATTTTACATTTCTGAAGGCTACGTCTGTGGCAGAAGTGAAGTCAAAGGCCTACGAAGGTAAAAGCAACGTAAATGTGGTCAGCTATAGACTTCGCTTTCGTAACTGCCACCACATCCACGCAATCATCAACATCAACAATGCCACGAAAAGAAGTAAGTTATTTTAACGTGCTCAAGCGGATCCAGGTTGAACAAGATTTACGGGAATGATAAAGATTTTCACGCAGACAGTACCTCTCAGACAGTACCTCTCCAAGTCCTAGTTGCGGCAAGATGGATGTGCAGGTCGGATTTAGGTAGCAGAAAGTCTAGAAATCCACCGAGCTTCAAAAAATTGCAAAAATCGGCCGAGCGAGAATGCAACACCGAAAGTGAAGTTTGAGTAAAGTTCAAATCTTTACACACCTCTTTTGTATCAAAAGTAGAAATATTGTTGCCGATCTGATGCTTTTCTCATGTTCAGTTTAATCCCCACTGCATGGAGCAAGATATCGTGCCGAGAACCCAACAAAACAGCTCTCACAAAATTTCAGTGTGCAAAACACTAAGCAAACCACTATACTTCTCGGGACCTTAATGTCATTTTTGCAGTTTGAATGTATTCCTTTTCTTATGGGCCTTCCAAGAGACATTTCTGCCGAAACTTAGCTAAAACGTTAAACCTCAGTGTTGAACATTTCATGATGAGTATCTCCTCATAAACAATACTGTTGATTTCCTGCTGCGATTGTCATTTCATAATTCGAATAAGACATCAGTTCCATTTCACACATTTCAGACTAAGACAGTAGTGTATAGAGACCCGCATCTGTTCTCTTTTGTTGTCATTAACTTCCCATGACGGAAATGCTTCAGAATCATGCAGAAATACAGATACGTCTGGTGCGCCCATAGTTATTTGTGTTTAGCTTATAGGATCGAATAATGAGTGCTAATCAAGGAGTCCTTTCTTGTGATCTTAATGTCATACATCAAAATCGTCAGTATAATCATAGTGAGATAGAAGCATATTCGGTGTTAAATTGTGAAGGAAGCACAGTGATAGCGTTAGGCGGATCTAGAATACCCTAAGTAGAGCCAGATGCCGATTAGTCTTGTTGCTTTGTCCGTGCCATGGTTCATGCGCAAGGCTCAGTTCGTTACTTTGCTTCAATACACCACCAAGGATGTAGTAGTCTCGGTCTCGTTTACTCGCACGCATGGAGGATTCGAAAGGGTTAGTTCTCCGTAGGGCATTGCAATTCGCAAGAGAGGCACAGCGATTAGATATATTATTGAATGATCGCTCGCCTCGGTCATCGCGTATTTCCCAGTGGTTCCTCGTTCCTTTCCTCGCCATCATCTCCTTCTATTATCTCAACTGGACCGGGAATTTACTGTACTTCGGGGCCCATCCTTCTGTGTAGGCGCAAGACCGGTATGAAACTACTGCAAGTTTAGGTCCTGCTATTTTTTTGTTACTTCCAGCACAACAAAGCTACGACCTCCGTCATTGTAATTATATGTCAAACTGACTAAGCAGCATCCCACACGTATCAGCGCTTGGAGTCGCTTCCACCTCCCTTACTTTCGTTTAAGAATAAATTCTACTATCATGATCAAGGAGATTCAAATTTTTTTGTATTTCAGCTGGTCTGCTATGAATATGCGTTGTCTTGCCTCAATATTTCATATGTAGATATCCAGACATCTATTATATTTACATCTGAAATTTTATTTGGAAAAGG
>JASFDH010000041.1:0-44664 GCA_036937195.1 Nidularia pulvinata | reverse complement strand
AATCTCTTTCTGTTAATATCACGCTCTCTAGCTATCCGGAACCTCTAGGTTATATCCTGGAAGACCAGTTCGTGACACAATATAGCTGATATTTTAATATGATGTGACTTGATAAGTGATTTAATTCCTTATACATCAGTGAGAAATTGTCTAAAAATGGAATTTTTGCTAAATCTTAGCCTCTGCTTAGCTAAGCTTGTGGGTGGCAAAATTATGCTTTCAAATGCTATTCCTATTGAGAAATATGCAAAGTACATTCCAAATGTCAACTCTTTGCAAAAAATACTCTCATCAATTTAAAAATACAATGTATTTTTAGAGTTAAAAACAAGATATAAATAATGTATTCATCTGCATTCATGCTAAAAATAGCTATCTTTGGGTGCATCATGACATAAATTAATAATATCCATTTTTATCAGAAAAGAGTTGATATTTGAAAAGTATTTTGCATTTTTCTCCACAGGAAAAGTTTTTCAAAGCATAATTTTTCCACATACAAGCTTAGCTAAGCAGAGGCTATAATTTAGCAAATTTTTTATTTTAAGAAAATTTCTCACACTAATCAGTAAAAGTTGATATTAGAAAGTATTTTGCATTTTTCTGAATAGAAAATGTTTTTAAAAGCATAATTTTATCACATATAAGCTTAGCTAAGCAGAAGCTATGATTCAGCAAAAATTTCTATTTTGAGAAAATTTCTCACACTAATCAGAAAAAAGTTGATATTGGAAAGTATTTTGCATTTTTCTGAACAGGAAATGTTTTTAAAAGCATAATTTTATCACATACAAGCTTAGCTAAGCAAAAGCTATGATTTAGCAACAGTTCTATTTTGAGAAAATTTCTCACACCAACATATAAGGAATCAAATCACTTATCAAGTCACATCATATTAATATATTAGCTATATTAGAACCTTACATTATTCAGTCATGTTTGCTAGTTAAATCATAATTTTAGAAAAATTCCCACACTCCAATGAACCTAAATTCCAGGTGGACTCTGAAATTCCAGCTAGAGTCTAGCAGAGTCCAGTGAAGTTTGGCTGGACTTACTGATTTTTAGTGACAATTCTGGCAAATTCTGGTGGGAGTCCAGCAGAATTCAGTGGAGTCCAGCAGAGGCTGGCAGAATCTGGCAGACTCCCACAGGAATAGGGGGGGGGGGGGATGGTGAAGACCTTGATTATAGCAGGAGAGGCCAGTTGTATCCAAGAACTAGAGAGCACAAAGAATTGAGCAGAGTAACATAACATGTTGAAGTCATGCATTCACCAGTCAGAAAGTGGACAGGGAGATCAACTACCTCAGTAAGTTAAGTGTTCAAGGAGCTGTCAAAGGGTTTCAATTTAATTGGAGGAATAGTGGTAGTAGAGAGTCCAATTAGACATGCAAATGTAGTATCAATGAAGCAATGGGTTGAGTCAGAGTCCACAAGTGTCAGAAAAGGGGCAGTAGAGTTAGAAATGAGTGGAGAAACAAGGCAGACACATAAGGATTGAGAGTCTGAAAGAGTGGACACATTGAGTCTGAACTCCATATTTGCACTAGGGACTGTCATGGATATCTGTTGGATAAAAATTGAAATGTATATTTTTGAAAGCAATTTTAATGCTGCATCCTGTAATTTTGTACAAATATGTATCTAGGTAATAGCTACATATCCTTTAAATTTCAAAATGTACTGTTGAAATTTACACCTTCTAGAGTCAAATGGATAAAAATATCCATGGATTTCTGCATTTTTGTATCTGTTCATTATCCATGTGATTTTTGACTGCAATTTTGATACCTATTTTTCAATCAAGTTGTTAATGGGTACCTCAACATTGAAATAATCAGGCTTTGAAATATTTTACTGAGATGTAAAGTATTGCAGTATCTGGAGCCATTCTGCTGGAGAGTTTCAGCATTTTGGCATTATCCATGACTATCTCTAATTTGCACAGTTGAGTTCATTGCAGTCCTCAGCCTGTGCAGAGACCTGAGGACTACTCTCTATTTTTCTGAGCTCTTAGAGCTGGAAGAAGAGCTATCCTTACTCTTGTTAGAAACAGTCACCATGCAGGCCTTAGCCTTAGTGGCAGAAGCAGCTACCTTGTTACAATCCTTAGCCATATGCCCAGAACCTCCACAGAACATGCAGAGATTATTATCAAAACATCATTGGTGCTTCTGGGAGGTCAACTTTCTGTCTTTACTAAGCTTGTTGGAAAGGTTTGGCTTTTTTGGCATGGATTTTGAAGAAGACAAATTTGAGGAGTTGTTAGTATTGTTGTTATTGCTGTTGTTGTTGTTATTCAAAGACTTGAAAGTATTGACCTGTTGATTTTTGTTGTTACTGGAAGATTTCTTACCTTTGTTGGAAGACTTTTCTGACTTGGCAGAAGCATTTTTGGCACAGGATTTCTCATGCTGGCACTCCCAGTGGTTGGCATCAATAGTCTGAGTGGCAAACTTCATGTCAATAAGCAGCTCAGGTTTTCTGGTCTGAGACATAATATCTTCAATATGGTCTGGCAGTCCCTTGTAATGGCAGTGTCAGAGAGCCCCAGCATTCCAAGAAGTATTAATAACAAGGTGGTTGAAGTCAACAATTTATTTAACAATGCACTTGTTATCACACATGCAGAGGTTGTCAAGTTCTTCTTCCACATCTCCTGCTGGATCAATAGTGCTGAAATTTTGCTTGAGCTCCTTGATGAAATCTAACCAGCTATTGGTAAGACTATCAGAAATATTGTCAGGCTCAAATCGATCAAGAGTTGTCCCTCAAAAGTAGGATATGCAAAGTCAATCTTAGCAGAATCATCAGAATAATAGTTTCAGTTGTTGCAGAAGTAAATAGTGCACTGCAAAAGAAAAGGGGATAATTTCTTGGGATCAGAACCATTGTAAGTGTTAGCCTCCTCAGCCTTGGGCTTGTCAGATTTAGGGGCATCCTTCTGATGAATTGACCTAGAAAGTTGTCCTAGCACTCAAACCAGATTCAGGTCCTGGTCAGGTGCCTTGTCAGAAGAGGGATTATTATTCCCACCATCATAGTCAGGATCATTGGGATTATCAGGGTTACCACCTGGGCCTCCCTGGTTATTGTTGTCATCATCAGTAGGAATTCCATCATCACCTGGCAGAAGATTGTTTCTGCCATTACCAAGGCATAAGGTCTGACTTGGCTGGGTGGAAGGTGCTCAAGAAGTTTTTGCCTTTGTTGTTAGACCCTGAGGTTGTCAGAGGTAAAGTGAGGGTAGTGCAAGCAGCAGAGACAGAGCAAGTTTTGGGACAGATTGCAGAAGCCATATTTTGATGAGACTGAATGTGTGCAGTAGTAGGATTGAGGGGTTGTGATAGTAGTTGTGCAAATCATAGCTATATGAGAACTCAGAAGTTAGAATCCAAATATACTGTCAAGTCTTGTTCTCAAAGGTGAATAGAAACAAGTAGTTATAGGCTACAATAGTGCTATGTTGGAAAAATGTTGGAAGTAACATTACAAGGATTTCTGACCATAACACTAAAAGTAAGAACCATTGGCTTCAGTTTATGTGCTGTGCCCTTCCAGTTCTTGTGGGTTCTAACTTAGGCATGGTCCACATGTTGGAAGAAAGTACTGTATTGTTGGAAGGCTGTCAGAGATGACCAAGTGATATTGACAACTAGAGTTCAAGTCTAGTGTTGAGGGTGATATAAGACTAGTCAATGCAAGTCAACTAGAAGGAAAGTTGGAAGGGTTTCAGAAGGGCAGAAGTGAATCAGAGAGACTAGGGATGATCTTAGTCAGAAGACTAGTGGTAGACTTGGTCAATATTCAGATTGAAGACTATAGTACAGAATAGAGCTATCTAAATACAAGCATAGCTAATTGTAATAATAAAAGCAGAAGTAGCAATGCTATAGTTACAAGAAATAATAAGAGTTCTTGACACATAATAAAAGTAATGGAAACAAGGTGGAATCTCATATTCCTATATGGCACAGCATGTGCCATCTCCAGACCACTCACAATCAATCCCAATGCTTTCACAACTTCCTGCTCACCTCCAGTTTTTACTCAGGTTTACTCTGGTCCATCTCTATTTTTGTACTTACTTTGTTTCAGCCACATACACTATATTTTTTGTAGCAAATCCTTTTGTGTTAACATTCAATTTGTATTCCTTAGTCTTCATCATATGCTCTCTTTCCTTTGACCCACTTACTTCTCCACTTCACTAGTATGTTTTAAGTACCTGTGTATTTACTCTGGTTCTCTAGTATTTAAGTACTTCAAATGTACTGTAATACTTCAGTTTGTTAATTATATTCATCTCTCCACTCTCTACTCAGTAGTTAAGCTACCTCAAAACATCCTTGATCATCTCTACCTGTTATTACACTTCTCATTGTCATCATTCATGCTCAACAAGATCTCTGGTCTCCAGAGATCACTCCTGGCCAAATCTCTGGTCAGGAAGTTGAGTGTTGATTGTCCTCACCCCCACATCAGTCCACTTACTGTCATCTGTAAATTAGATGTTGGGAACAAAGGAGGTGCAGCACATAAGCTGAAGCTGTTATCCA
The DNA here is from genome assembly GCA_036937195.1 of Nidularia pulvinata. Lineage (NCBI taxonomy): Eukaryota > Fungi > Basidiomycota > Agaricomycetes > Agaricales > Nidulariaceae > Nidularia > Nidularia pulvinata. The sequence goes on along the minus strand of JASFDH010000041.1, from coordinate 40,102 downwards.
TTCTAGCCCCTGATCCTTGGTAGCACTTGAATATGTTTCTGGAGAATATCCTGGAGTCTCCAGTGATTCTCCCTGGCTCTATTGTGTATTCTATGTGTCCAGAACCTCTAGGTTATACCCTGGAAACAAGTTCTTGACATGAAAGGCAGAAGTGTATATAAAAACAGTAATTGTATCATGAGCATCAAATAATAAAGACAATAGCAATAGTTTGGAGATTAGCAATGAATGGAAATAGGCAGAAAACATTGGAAGCATAGCCAGGAATCATAACACAGTGTCAGAAAGAGTCAGAAGAAATCATGGCTGTGACACAAATACTTCAAACTCCCAGCCTCCCAGCAAGCTTCTTCAACCAAATCCAAGTGATTCTGACAGTGATGATGATACATGTTCATTTGATAGTGCTGATCAGCAATGTATGAAGGACTTTTGAAAGTATTTAGAGTGTAAAAAGATAATTCCTGGTGCAATGGAAATTGTAGAATGGTGGGGAGTAAGTTATGGATAATTCTATTTGGAAACCCCGGTACATGCGAGAAACCCCATTGTCTATTTGGAAACCCGTGTACTGATGTTGACACTTGGCCGGTCCTCCGGGAGCTCGGAACATCACGTGGTATTTAATTCCGAGTATGTCCAAGTACTTATATGCAGGTCCCAGTTGAGTCTACAAGCAATCTACGAGTCCTGTGTAGTTGTAGTAGTCAAATATTCTGTCTGAAAAATCCCATGCCTATTCTTGGAGGAGAGGACAACAACTATGACTGTGCCCAGCTGCCGGCACAGCCTTGGTCGAAGCGAAGTGTGACGTCTGCAATAACAAGAACACTAGCAGTCAACGGTGCTTTCCAGCGACTTTGAGAATAGCAAAGGCCAAGATACCTCACACTACTATGTATCCTCCGCTTAGATAATTCTTGAAATGGATTTATTGTGTATTTGTGCTCAAATGACGAAACGGCAAAATCCACTGTAATGATGCCGTGACAATCGATTTAAACGGATTAAATTCACTACTCCGAGAAACGGAAATTCTCGTGCACTCGTTTGTTGCTTTTTATCCATAAAATAAATTTATATTCTTATAGATTAGAAAGCCAAAAATAAGTCTAGCAAATATCTAAGAGATGGTACACTATCTAAATTATCTAACAAACGTGTACCTGCATTGTTTTAAGGAAACAATCATTCAGCAGCAAGATGTATTTTAGGTGGCTTGTCACGCTTATGCCATCCTGGCAAAGCAGATTTTCAATCACTGCATGCATTGACAACCGACACGACGCAGCACGTTCAATACTGATACATGCAGCTGAGTTTTAATTATTTGATTGTCTCGATGAATGCAGACAGTGACATTAATATTATGTGACTGACGACTGAGTGGTAGCATATAGTAGTAGCTGTGACCTAGAAATTTGTCCCATGCAAGTGATCACTGATCATGGCCAGCACTGCCGACTTTCAAAGAACCCCCACTTTCATTTTATACGGGGGTTTCCAAATAGAATTATCCCCCACATACCTATTCAACAGCCTTTTTAACGAGCCATTTGCACTTCTTGAATTTCTTTCCTATTCGGATAAAACATGCTTTCTGTGCTGTTGTCCAGAGGCAATAATTTATCGACCTTATGCTAAGATTGATCCATTCCATGTTCGACTTGTATAGTGTTACTTTAACAGCCAATGACTAATAGCTCATTTCAAATTTTGAAACTAGAAGTTTTCTTCAATAGCTGAGAATATGCAGTGGATTCTTGATATGACACAATAGTAGTTAGCTATCACCCAGGAGATGCAGCAAGAAAATAATGGCAAAACAACAAGAGGAATGCAATAGGTGGACTCTGCACTAGGGCAACACTGGGGTGAGCTTCAACTTGTAGATTATCATCTTATGCCCATGGATTTATATTGATGGGTCTTCTTTGTTCTTTGCTGGTGTTGTAATTCCAGAAAAGTTTGATAAAAAATTAATTATTCTCAGAAGCCATCAGCACAATGGAAACTTCATAAAGGTGTTGACCACAACTTTCATTATAACTGAAAGAACACTAACCATGACAATCTAATCTTGGACATGTTAAGAAGTCATGATCACACCATGAACACACATGATGCAATGAAGCAGTGCCTTATCTCTGTATGTTTCTTTTGTTTCTCCCCTTTCCCTTTGCTTCAATAGCCACTCTAGAGCAGGATATAAACTGTAGAATAGTAATGGGGCACCTCAGTTGATTATATCATTGACTGAGGTGAGCCATTCATATTTACCTTAACAGTCCCTTACTGTACTGCAGAATACCTCTGATCTTATCTAGGTACAGTAGACACAAATATAGTCAATTATACCATTGACTGAGAATACCTCTGATCTTATCTAGATTACCAGGTTGTGTCTCAACAGGATGCTGTGTTACTGCCCCCAGACCAGCCTTTGGAATGCCATGGGGAACCGGTCATCAGTGGCTGCTGGCCACAATGGATGATAGTGTTGATTGATAATGAAAAGGCAAGGGCAAGTCACATTGCATCTGTCCATTCCTGTCATTTCATTTTCATTATGAATTAAAGTGTTAACAAAGTTCAAACCTGTCAATGTGGCACCATATTTTGTGTTGTACATGTGCTTTAAGTTTACAAATAGGCTACTACTTACTTACAGACAAGTTGGTTAACTCGATGGTTCATGCTAAGCTCCTCTTCAATCTTTTATATACATGTAGAACTTCCCTGGGCCACCTTCAGCCTCCATCTCGACTCTCTTTCTTCTCTTCATTGGCTGAATCCCCTTGTCCATCTTTGTCCTAGCTGAAGGAAGGTAAGCAACCTTGTCTAGTTGCATCATAACAATATATACAATGCCTTTGCCATGACTGAGTGGATCTGTAGAGACAAATATCCTGGACCTCAGGAAGTCTTGCTTATGAATGCCTGGCATATGCAGACCTTATATAATTTTACAAATCTTATGGTGGCTGCCTGACAAAATGGCATTGTGTCTGACTATGGACTATGAAGCTCCTGATGCATATAAGTTAGCATGATTTGAATCTAGAGATTGCAGGTCCAAAACCTGTGTCCCCATAATTTGTGATTTACTTTGTTCTTACACACATTTCTTTAAAGCTAGATCTAGGTCTTTATTTTTTCAGTATTTATTGAAAGTGAGAGCTCACACCAAATGTGCTCCTTGTCTGATTTCTGTTCATAAGGAGGCTATATAAAACAGGCCAAGGGATTTGCATTGTATAGTGTGAATTGCAGTCTCCAAGATGTTTGTCATCTAGCTCCCTACTGATATTTATAAGACCAAATGCCACAGTGGTAAATCTTCTCAGAATGAGTGTCTGGATAAATGAGAGAATTTAGTGCTGAAGATCTCCATTTGAACCTGGGCCAGATATGCACTACAGGATTCTGGGGCAGCCTGTATGTGCTATAGCATGATAACACATATGGAAATACACCAAAAGCATAGTATGAAAACACACCAAAGTGTTAGTTTGGAAATACCATAAGAGAGCCTAGTGGTAAAATCCTCACCACTTAAAATCAAGTAATTGACTGGTGGAATTTTCACCACTTATGATCATAAATTTTCAATTATTATTGTCATCACTTGTGGTCAAATATCTGAGTGGTGACATTTCCACCACTCTTAATCAAGTGTTTTGAGTGGTGAAATTATCACCACTCAGTCTGACAATTGTGAATAAAATTATTCTATTGCAGTGGTTTAACCAACAACCTTGAAAAGTTATATTATCTAATATATCTCTGATGTACCAACACTTTAACCACTGAACCATACCATCTTGGAAGACTAGTACATAAACATATATAAATGGTGAAGTAATGTGATGAAATGAATGTATTTAGAAAAAAAAAACATGAGCCTAAATTTGCAAGTGGTGAGATTATTGCCACTCAGGCTTGACCATCTGACTGGTGAAGCTATTGCCACTCAGACTCACTCTTCTGACTGGCAAGATATTCATCACTCAGATTGAAACATTTTGAGTGGTGACTTGTTCAACACTTGGACTCACTCATCCAGTGGTGAGAATATTACCACTTCATTTAACTAATCTGAATGATGAGATTTGCACTATTTGAAGGCTAAATAGTGTGCATTTTACCATTGGGATGTTGAATATTACATCACTTGACACATAATGATATAAGCTTTAGAAGGATACTGTAGCCCAGTTGGTACAATACAGAGATAAATTAGTGCATTTACATTGTGCATATTCTCTGCTGGTTTATGTTCAATACCAATGGCAAGTAAAGTTTATTTTATTTTTTATTTTGGTATTTACTTCATGTGGTGATAATCTCACCACTAGGAGTCAATGCTTTGGGTGGTGAAATATATACCATTGGAACTCTTTGCTTTTGAGAGGTAATATTTTCACCACTGAGCTCCCTTATGGTTCATTAGTGTAATACCATACTACTGCTTTGATGTATTTACATACTATTCTTTTAGTGTATTTCTGTATGTGTTATTACAGAATAGCAAGTACAGGCTATCCAAGGATTCTGCAAGATCATAATGAATTTGGCATAGTCTCAATGCTGGGTATCATCTGGAGAGGGTTCAAGTATTGCAGTTTTGAACAGCTTTAGTACAGTGTCCTTCAGATAGGACAGAGCATAATTTACTTTTGCCTCATTAGTGGAAAGGGCAGCTGGATGATCCTCATAATTGAGGTGCAATTTAAAAATAAATGGTCATAATTTGTCTGGACTGGAACTGTCAAAAGAATCAGGTTCCTTTACTTTGGTTTTGGTTGAACCAGATTGTTGTTGCTGATTTGCAGCAATGGTAGTAATAATCATTCCAAGTTCTTGAAATATCCTTAGAATGTCTGTATCACAGCTGCATTTTCTCCTGACATCTTACAACACTTTCCAACACCATGTTATGACTCCTTGCTATGCTTCCAATGTTTCCTGCCTGTTTCCATTCATCACTAATATCTGAACTATTGTCTTTATTTACAATACAGTTACTGTTTCTATGTATGCTTCTGCTCAGTAACATTTCTGCTCTTGCTTCCACTACTTTTATTATGTGTCAAGGACTTCTATTATTCAGGATTAATTGAAATGGTCCAGAGATGGTGAGCACTGAATTGTACAGGGATATGACACTAGCTCTCTTAACAACATTCTACACATGTGCATAATAGCAAGGTGGAAGTAGACTTAGTCTTTTGGGGATACTTCTTAATTAGTACATTCTAAATAAAGTAATTAAGGGTTCAAGTTTACTTTTGGGCATGATTTTTTCTTGAAACTTGGAATTTCGACAAAGTGCTGAGATGGTTTGAAAGCTCTCATCAATCCGGTGCTATCCCAATGCCTTTTAAGATAAAATAGGAAAATTTGGAGGGCTAATTCGAGTTACAAATCTCGAGACCTTCAGAGGTCGGTTTTGAACGTCCGACAATGTACGGGATTTCCACGACTGACATCTAGATTGCGATTCGCGAGTGGCAGCTGTACATGACGTTGGGACTGGTTGATGAGATCATAACTCGAAGTATAAATAGTCTGAAGGATATAATTGATTTATCAATCGGTAGGAATCATTTGGTTTGTATTTAGTTTACTTTCAATGGTAATCAGAAGTAATGAAAGAGAATTCAAGGGCAAGCTCCCCGACATCGGCCTCTTGATTCTGCGAGTTTCCGGGACCGAGAGCGTCAAATAGATACCGAGGCCGCGAAGTAGGTTCATCGTATATTGATGGCACATGATCAGAAGGGGCTATTATGTTTTCGGACAGTTTGTCGTCATAATTTGGGGATTGTGAGTTTCCCAAAACTGACATTATCTGATATGTTCTCATTGCCTGCTCACAGCATGTCACATACACAAAAATTGTCGACTCAGGAGACGCTTCTATGTCAAAGTAGGCTCCACATAGCACGATATTCTTCATTTCATTCACCATGCTACCCACCCCCTTTTTAGTAGAAGAGTCGAAGAAACGGAAAACAGTACCTGGTGGGATTAGCGTGTCGCTTATCTCGTCTATTCCGCACATGTTCCGTATATCTGATAGCAATCAGCTGTTCCAATGAATTCCGCGGCTTCGTATGCATACGTTTCATCGCTCACTGCTATCCCATGCTGTGGATACCCCTGAATAGTCAACCGCTGTAGTAATACTTGAGTTTCTGTCTTCATTCTTCAGATATTTATTATCCTTATCTTTATTAATATCTTCAGTTCCTCGCAGAACGGATGTTTCACGGTCAAGACTTCAACGACCCCCTATATAATGGAGGCATGAACCACCCTGTAGATTTTCTTTCAACGAAGTGTTTAGTCGGTTCTGTATATATTCCGGTCCTCGCACCCTGTGACCCGGATCAATCATTTTCATTTTAGAACTATTTCCTCGGGCTGTTATGACAAGTTGTCGTCATAGATAGGGATTGTTCTTACCTCTACCTGTGTCGTCGGTTGACTAAAATTACCCATGAACTGTCTGTGTACATACTTCTCTGTCAATCTGCTCCACATAACGTGCTCCCGTTCCGCGAAAACGCCATCCCATTATATCCGATTCGGTTTGCTTTGATGTAACTGTTCAATCCTGTGTCAACTCTGATGCAAACTCTCGTAGATCAATCACATTGCATAAGCAGAGACAAAGTGGTTGATATTACTCTCCGATCACACCTCCATACTCTAGATTGTAAAGATATGCATAAAGACTTCATGTATTCCACATGCCTATAAGCAATAGCGCCTTGAAAAGTCAATCGTTGACGGAAATCTTCTGTTACAGCGCTGATCATCTTCTTTCCAGAAATAAACCAGGGCTGTATGTTTAATTCTCATAACATCACTTACACTATTTTTGTGTCGTCAACAGATAAAATTTTCTGCCTCGTGAAAGGAATGAATTGGCGTGTTTATGAGCACAGAGAAGCTAAGAATGGCGCATTACCTCTAAAGAATCCGAGCAGATGCAAAGTCATAGTGCAATGAATATGAACAAGGATTTCCAATGCTCGTATCTCCAATTTTGAAGAACATAGAAACCTTTCTCCAGCCCCCTTGATAGTGAACACGAAAATTAATCCATAAATTTATCAGCAGCGGTATCGAGCATTGCACCATGTAAATAGCACTTTTAGGTCCTCTTAATGAACCCAGGTAAGATATCATTTTCTCAGCGGACCCATTATCATCATTGTATTCATGGAAGAACTTCTAGGGGCAATGCGATAACGAGAAGAACGTCATTTCCTTCTGACGAGTTATTGTCAGAGAAAGGCGCAAACGTTGCACAAACACGCATCGAAGAAACGTATAAAAGCCTGTGGACTCGAGCTATATCGACCAAGCAGCAACAGCAGCTCTCATTTCAGCTAAGCCTCAGCCTCTAAGCAAACAACATGTTCGCCTCCCGCATCTTGTTCTCTATCATGTCTATTGGTGTTATCTCTGCGGCTGCCACGCCTGCTCCCGTCGTTGTAAAGCGAGCGGATACCACTGACGTTCTGGCCGTCGTCACCAATCTGAAAGATAGTACCGACACAATCCTTCCTCAGATCGGTATGCTTCGTGTGGTATATCTATATCAGCCCATTACTGACTAGAAGTGTCTATTCATCCTCACAGACTCGCTTGTTGCCTCGGGCTCGGCCACCCAGTCCAACATCTCCCCCCTTCTTGCCCAGCTTACGTCGGCATTCGGGACGGCTTCTACTTCATTCTCCGGTCTTCAGGGGAACGTAGACACTAGCTCTGGTCCTTCCCAGTCCCAGATCGCCAGTGAATTTGCTCCAATCGTTTCCGTCAGTAAATTTATACCTTTCTATTACTAATTATCTGATACGGTCCGGGGCAGAATACCGCCACTAGCCTCAACAATCTGAAGGCGCATCATCCCGAGTTTGCCCCTCTGTTCATCACCTTTGGGATTGATGCAGCTCTCAACAAAGTTTTACTCGGGTTGGACCTTGTTCTTATCGGTGTTCTGAAACTCGTCGCTAGTCTGTAAGTCTTCTCGAGGCTCAAGGATCATAATATCGATTCTGTTGTTCACTGCTGTTTTTCCCAGGTTGATCGATGTCGCTGTTATCCTCAAAGGTCTCGCCTTCACTCTCACCTTCGCTACCCTTGGCCTTGGCGGTCTTTTGGGTATTTTGTAATCTGGTTGCGTTGCAAACCTGCAGTGAAAGGATGTCGGATATATGACGGATTACTTGCTTATTAGTTCCCTTTGCGGTTTTTCTTTTGATTGGAATATATATTCCGAGTAGCATGGCGAGATCTATTATGTAGCTGTTGAGTTTGAATGAAGAGATATAGTGTTTATTCAGATGCACACGGCAGTACTCTCCGCCAGGTTCTATTGCAGACAGAATTTCAAGTCTTAGAATCAGGGTGATTCCATGACATTTCATAGAGACAAATGCTGATATTGCTTCGCTCCATATACTAGGCAACAGAATTGTTGAAATTTCCTGCAAATCCATGTCCATCATGAATGCAGTGTTTACGGTTGGTTTATGGGCGTGATTAAAGTAGTCTATTTGCAAATATGTCGCATTTCTTGGCAATTTTGAGTGTGAAAACGTTAGCAGTCAAACCAGACAACCGGAAAAGTAAAGTGCATTAATGAGATATTATCGATAACTGCTTACACGCACGCCCTTCCCCCAAAATACTTGCGCCTTCTCAGCTATGACCATGCCCACCGCGTTAGAGACCCAATATTGTTGCGAATCAGGCTTCGAATCAAGAGTACTCTTGAAGTTATCCCGTTCGCCTTGTTGTAACTCCCTAGAGAGATCCGATAACTACCAACGCCGGGCGTTCGTAAGAACATACTTCCTCTTCAAACCAGAATTATCTTTCCAGATCCCTCTGTCTTGAAACAAATTTCTCGACGCAGGATAGCAATGTGCCATATAATATGCCATTCTCTGGGCGGTAGGGATCAAATAACAATGAGCGTCATTGAGAGCGATGCAATTAGTCTTATGTAACGTGTTACGCGTGACATATGCACAAAGCGTCACACTGCCCCGAACCGGTCGGCCCGTGTTGACCTGCTGATTAAGCTTTCCCCAAACTTCGACGTGCGGACTACTCAAACATCTGCATAAGTTCTCTGTCTAGACTAGTTCCACTCCGCCCTATCTCGCCTTAACAAGTGAGACATTCGGTCATAGGTGTCGAGGGAGATGGGCTATGATGACGAGGCGAATATCCCGACTCTTAATCACCGTGCGTAACGGTAGTGCCCGTGCTCCTCATCCCTCGTTTGTACGAGGCGCCGTTCTTTGTCGCTCATCGACTTCGGGTGTTCCACGGGAGTTTGTCGCCAAGCATGTCCCCAGACTCGCCGTTAGTCATGATCTTCCCCCCCACTACGTGTCACTGTCCACGAAGCGTTGGGCCTCTGGCCGGACCCCGTCGTCCCTCCCCCGACACTCCCGGCCTAGACGCAGCACACTGCATGGTTCTTTCACCTGTGTACAAAAGAAAGAAATACTGGTTTATTGAGCCGGCCTACTGAAGGTGCCTCTGGTCATCCAACGGGATGCCTTCGAGTTCTGCGATGGTGCTTTTAGGCAACACACGATAACTCTCAGTCGCTCTACGAATCCGCTAGTCCTCCAGCCGAAGCAAATCATTCCTTCTGCGCAGTGTGCAATGTTGGGGAGCCAGGGCTCGTTGTATGACACAGATGGTGCGAAGTTGCCTTTTCAGGCTGCTAATTGAACAGACTGCTGACGAACTTCCTTATTATAGGCTCTCCAGAAAATGGAAGAAATGATTGGATGAACAGGGACACGAGCGTGCCGCTTGCACACTGTCCCGATGAAGTCACCACACCTACATCACGATCCACACTGGGCTCACTTCCTTCCCTTTGTCCATCTCCAGCGGTCGATTCGCCTCTCTTCCTACCAATCAGTGCACTCGTTTACCTGTCATCCACAATGTGGCAATATGGGGACCTCTCGTACCATCACATCACCCAGCACCCTAGTGCACGCAACTCTCTGCTACGTGCGGGGGGTGGAATATCCAAAGCGTCGCTGGTACCAGGCGCCCTATTCGCTGTCCCAATTGGTGGATTCTGCTAAGGTTATCTTTCAGGAACGAGATGGATGGACACGGATTGTTAGCATCATGGGATGCTAGGGGGATACCTCAGAATTGCGGTACGAGTCAATGCTCTAGCAGCGTAGGAGGGGAAGGTACCTGGCACTCGTTAGAGAGACTATGAGGGATGAGGAGCTACCGCGGTTGATCAAGCAGAATAGCCACAAGGTGAGAAATCCCTTAACTCGTCCACCCTTCTGCTTGAAACGCGTCTTTTGCTCGCCTACGCCTTCCTTGCTCCTCCTGCCCTCCCATCTTGACTCGTTTTATGCTCGTTAACGCTGTCGAAGTCTCTGGAGGGCCCACTCCGTTTAGCGTGCAGTTGTTTGGTGTCCTCGGGTGTCGAGACGCGCCATCCACTTTCTTCGCGCAGCCTATGTACCTATTCAAAGGCCTTTTAACGAGCCATTTGTGCTTCTTGGATTTCTTTCTGAGATTACTGTGATATGTATTCGGAGAAGATGGGCTTTTTGCGCTGTTGTCCAGAGGCGATAATTTTATCGACCTTATGCTAAGGTTGATCCATTCCACACTCGACTCGTACAGCGTGACAGATGGTGACAAAGTATTACTTTGACAGCCAACGGCTAATAACTCATTTCAAATTTCGAAATTAGAAATTTTCTTCGATAGCTGAGAATACGCGGTGGATTCTGGAGATGACATAATAGTAGTTAGCTATCGCCTAGGAGATGCAACAAAAAATAACGGCAAAATAACAAGAGGAATGCAATGGGTGGACTCTGCACTGGGGCAGCAATGGGATCAAGTTTCAACTTGTGAGTTATCGTCTTATGCCCGTGGATTTACATTGATAGGTCTTGTTTGTTCTTCGCTGGTATCATAATTCCAGAAAAGTTTGATAAAAAATGATTTATTCTCAGAAGCCATGTGCGTAATGGAAATTTCATAAAGGCGTTGATCACAACTTTCGTTATAACTGAAGAGCACTAACCTTGACGATCTAATCTCGGACATGTTAAGAAGTCGTGATCACACCGTGAAGATGCATGACGCAACGAGGCAGGGCCTTGTCTTTATATGTCTCTCTTCTTTCTCCCTTTTCCCTTCGCTTCAATAGCCACTCTAGAGTAGTATATAGCAATAGGGGCAGCTCAGTCGATTATATCAATGACTGAGGTGAGCTACTCATATTTACTTTCCATAGTCCCTTCCTGTACCGCACAATACCTCCGATCTTATCTAGGTACAGTAGACGCAAACTTTCTTCTCTTCATTGCCTGAATTCCCCCCGTCCGTCTTCATCCTAGCCAAAGGAAATAAACAACCTCGTCTAGTCGCATCATAACGATATTCCATGGGTTTACGAGTGCATGATATATGCCGGGTTTATGTGGTGTTACAAACATTACAATGGCCGCCTGGCGAAATGGCATCGCGTCTGACTACGAAGCTCTCAATGCATATATAGCATGAATTTGAATCAGGAGATTGCAGGTTCGACCCCTGCGGTGGTCATTAAATTCTTGTTCTGCTAATTTCTTAATTCTTTTTTATTTATGCGAGTTACTTGTCGAACTACTCTGCCCTAATGGCAAGCTTTCAGTAAAATGAAATATGCATCTCACGAGTATAAATAGCTATCCTCTCTTTTCACTTCATGTTTGGGATTGAAATGCAGTACATGGACAATCGGAGAAAGGATGTCTTGATTAGTGAGACTTACACAAGTGACAAGAGCTAATTTCGCCGGCATAATTCGGGCATAGGAGTAATAGGAAAATGTGAAAGAAGATAAATATCAGGTCCAAAACCTCTCCAGCTTATGCAAAAGTTCAATTTCTATGTCATTGATTCAGTTCGAGATTTCTTGTAGATTCAAATCAATCAGGGTACCTTTAACCCTACGTACATAAATTTACAGAGTCCGGTACTGTCAATTGACGTCTCAACAAGGAAACAGATTGTCTTATTACAGAGCACTCAAATGTTAGAAGATCAAGGGAGATTGGTCGCCCCATCGAACAGCACGTTCAGCCACGCTGCCAAACGGTATCCTTGCTTCGCAATTTGTAGTTCAATCTAGTAAACGGACATCTACGTCACAGGAAAGCTGCCAAGGAAGGTGAATAATAACGTACGATAGGAACCGCGTTGGTATAGTAGCTGGAAGTACAAAGATCTGAGCCACTCTTGAAGCTGAAAACGAAAGACTTCAAGAAACGATATTGGTCATGCTGCGAAAGATAAGACAAAAGGAAATGCAAATAAATACATACACAATCGAATGCATTAGCTTCGGTGGCCCATACAAGAGGGCACGCCAGAGGTTTGATAGCGCGAGGTCTTAGGATACCAGAGATATCGTCTTCTATGGTGCGCCTGCTGAGAGTGGTCGTGGTGGAGGAGCAGGAAATCCAAGAAGCAGCGGAGGATGCATATGCACCACTCTGAAGAGTATTAAGATTCAAGTTAGTCGCAATGTATTCCAGTTGTCATGGTAATATAACGTTACCTTGATGCGTGTAGCGAGCGTGTTAGCCCAAGTAGTCACAGAACTGCTGTAATTTGCTGGAAGAAGCTTGTTTATCATACCAGAATCTGACAGCCTACACATCAGATTTATCTGCTATATGCATTCTGCAACATGGTTTGCGTACCCCAGACCTGAAAGATTATTTGTTATTTTATCAATTGTGATACTCGCTATTTAACTTACAGCATGCAAATTAGTAGAAGATCCACTGCATGTCGCGCTGATATCGTTGCCTCCAACCTCAAGCGCTTCGACATGAAGCGGCTGGCCGATGTCTCCAAGGAACTATGTAAGGTTAAGGTATCAACAATGGGAAAGAAGTGTATCAAAAGATGACAGACGTGATCTAAGAAGCCAGATACCATCAGCACGGCGAAAAGGGGATAGAGGAAATTCATGTACCCAAAAACTTCAGTGCCTCTTGTCTCTGAGTAGCAGATAGACTCGTTTCAACAACGCGCGAGGTGTAATTGGCGATAGCGGTGACTGTTACAAACTGGACCGTTAGTCTGGGCTAAGAGACAACCGGAAACTTACGAATGCACTGTCCATTAGCACAATCCCTGGTCTCGGAAACGGAGCATGATGTAGGGGGGTTATCTTCAGCATCCACGAAATGCAAATTCTTAGACCTTTATATCTCGGTCAAGCTGTAGCGTTGACCTTCGTATCTGATAGAAACGTACCATGAATAAGCCGCTTCGTCCTTTACATCGTCAGCCCACTAATGGAAAGTCCACATCAGGAAATAATTTATGAATGAATGATATCTGGATCCTTACGGTGGCAGCAGGCCCAAGGGACTCTGAAAACTCGGACCCAAGAGAAGATTGGACGAAAGCCAAAGCTTTAGGAGAAAGAAACTACGAGATAAGTACGTTAACGTCAAGAAGCAGGATGCAAGTTATGGCGAGATGATTACCTGCATGGCGACATATCTAAATTAAATAGTCCCTGTTCAGCATCGCAAACTTAAGAGATCAACAGTTCACACACCCGACTGCCTCGTGACCACTAGCTCCCCACCCGTAAACACAGGTGGCTGTATGAGCCAAGACTGCAAGGACCGTGGCGATTCTCATATTAAAGATGGAATGGCAGGTGGTAGAAGTCAACGATGCCAACTGGACTTCAATGCAGCTCTGGAAGTTGCTCAATATATAGCCTCTCGTTGTCCTGACAGATGGAACGTGGATCCTATAATTAACAGTTATCGAAAAGAAGCGCAGTACCACACCGAAATATTTAAATAAAGAACTTGCACATGTGGGCATACTTACCGTATATCCATATCCACGACTTCTGCCCGTATGAACAGTAAGTTCATGTCCGAGAATGTCTATTTTAGAGACTCATACATGCGGAAAAGGCATCGCGCGGGAATTCACGTTATCCAATCTAACACCTTTGCGTACACGTAGACTGCTTTGTATTGAGAAGTTTCACCTTTCCCAACTACGCACGTTCTTGCTATCCACAACTACCATGGAGTCCTCGCGTGCAAAATTTGTTTGACATCTTCGCTGCCACTGTCGTGTTCGGCCTCGATATCAAAATAGGTAGAATGGGCAGAATGTATGAAAACCTTATGGGAAAGATCTACTGAACCAGGGAGCATCAGACTTGGGATTCAGCTTACATTGGAGTATGTGGTTCATCAGGTACTTGTCAAGTCGTCCTTCGTCAACAGGGTTATCATTGTGACGTGGCCACTGAGGTCCCAGGTATGAACGGTTAGGAAGCAATATAGGTATCAGCTTGACCAAAAGGATATCTGCCTATGCAGATAAATTGGCTCATGGCTCGAATTTGCAACAACGTTCGAGAAAAGTCGACCTCCTGATGGTAATGGCAGCCAGACGGTGATTCAAGGTGATGTTGAAGCTTATTTGCGGGTCAAGTTAATTTAGATATTTATGACTCCAAGAAGAGATATTTAAGACGCTAGGATGTCGTGAGGAGGTTAGTGCCTGTATAGTCAACGAAATGGTCCGGACGGACTTTAGGCAGAGCTTACTCGTTCACTTTATTCATGTTATGCAGCAGCCTCCCGTCACGCACTCATCACCTCACCAGGACCCCCAGGATCTATCCAACTCCGCCCGTCTTCACGAGTGGACTTCCCGCAGCGGTATAAGCGACAGCGGTGGTGCGATGCAGCGCCCGCGCTTCACCACGACGAGAACCTCCGTGCCCACCAGCAACACGCACCCCGGCCCCACGGCGAAGAAGCACTCCATGTCCACCCTGTTGGATATCACGCCTGTGGACGAGAAGCTGGGGATTCCAAGGGCCTATCCTCAGCAGGAAGACGCGGGGGATCGGGCATCGCAGATAGGCAATGTGCAGGAGGCGAGGCAGGCGGTGAGGAGTGTGCAGGACGCGGCGAGGAGAGGGCTAGGAATGCGGTGGAGGAGTCGAAGGGAAGGCGAAGAGGAATAAAGCCTCGCATTTAGGTGTGTTTTCATCCCTTTTCCCGTCTGCAAGGTACAGGTTGACTGGATGACACAGCCGCGCCCCACCACCATGACGATGTCGTGTCGAAGTGGGAGCTGACCGCGAAGGAGCACCCATCGGCACGCGCCAGGGCTTCATCTCTTTCCAACGAGGTCCCTAGCATCTCGCCCCACGAGGGCGTCGGCTCACTCCCGCACTCCCGCGGGGCAAGAACGAGGAGGGCGTTGTCATGCTACCGGATACAAGGCCCAGCAATCCGGTGAAGAAGGGGTGGAATGGGATTACCTGTAAGTGTGTTTTCGAGTTCCTTTCGTACATTTTGTCGGGGCGAGACGGGTGTGGTGGGGTGAGCATCCGAATGCCGTAATCGCTATCCATCGAGCGTACCGCGCTTCGTCTTCGCAGCTTTTATTGTCTCTGTTGGCACGCGGTGTGGGGCTTTATCTTTGTCGATGCTCCCATCTTTCCTTGCCATAAGTGGGCCTGTCCTTCTCGCGGCCCTCGGTAACGATTTTCCTTTTCATCCTCTTCCATTTGACTCTCCTCGCCTCTGTTGACGTTTATTCTCACCACCTGCATTACAGAACCCCAACTTTCTACGACTCACTTCCGGCAAATCAATTGAACAACGAGAGGTGATTTTCGATATCATTCTCGAACCAGAGTCTGTATTGTTTGATCGTCGAGAGCTTTCTACACTATATCACTTCTGGCCCGCTAATCGAGTCGTCAAAATGGAAAGGGCGGAGCAACTTATACATAGAATCGTGGGTAACTACGTGTTAATTCGTAAGACGAAGCTTGTCCACGACCGTCACGCCTACTTTTGGTCAAATCGAGAACTGCATCCTCTAAGAGCAGCCCCAGCCCTCGACCTCGCCTACCCTGCCTTGTTACATTACCCCACCATGCACCTGCTCTTCCTATAGTCGCAACAGGCGATCCTCATGTGATCCAATGCGCTCTCACTTTACTACACCAGCAAGGGAACGCGCATGACGCGGCGCACGACTACACAGACTTGCGCAGGCTCATGCGTGCGACGCTGCAGACGAGCTCGGATGCGGAGGTGCTGCAGATCAAGTGGGAAAAGCTCAAGCACCGTTACACGCTGCAGTCAATCATCTTCCTTAAATATTATTCTTGTGGAGTTTCCTTCAATATATCTGCTTTCCAGACCACCGTATGTAAAGTTCTTGCATAAATTGTGAGCGCTCGAGGAACCAGAAACCAAGTCCTTCACACAACTATCTGTCGGAGTTGGCATAAAACTCGTTCATAAAACACTTCTCTCATCTCCTGCTCTTTCGTGCCTTGCGAGATCGTATCTTCCAAGCAACAGACCACCGCGTCTGCATACTTTGAGCCCGTCTCGCCTACCAAATTGTTTTTCGCTTCCTCGATGAGCTTTTCTTGAAACTTTTGGGCATCAAAATTTTGGGCAGAACCAGAGAGAAGGTTGCGCAGCTCTTTGTTGAATCGTCGCAGAGGTTTCCACATCCCAAGCTCCAGCAATACGACGCCTAGGCTGTACATGTCGTAGCGGATTCCAAAGCGAACGACGTGCCCATCTTGGAGAGCAATTTGTCGTTCTGGATGATGATAGAGTTTCTTGAGGGCATCAGTCTCCGGAAGTTGCTTCGAATACGCTGACAGGTCTCTTAGACGCGCCGCATCAAAGCCTACCAGGAAAGCGGAAAAGTCATCGATAGCTAAAGGGTAAGCAAGGTCATCAATGTGCACATTACGATGTAGAATACCACTACTTGCATTCATTCGTGGGCAGTACTAAATGATCAGATTCACGTGAGCTCGTACCACACAATCTCTGAAGAATCCTTTTACTTACTCAGGACATTATCTGGACAGATAGACTTGTGTACCAACCCCGCTGCATGCGTGAACATCACTGCCATGCAAATTTCAACTGCATACCGGACCCGAACCTCAAGCGAAGGCTTTAAGGCTTTACTATCCTCAATAGCCTTTGCAAGTGTGAACTTTACATCCGGTGTACTTCGCATAGATACGCTTGGAATGTTGTAGACAAGCAGAGATCGACTAAACTCCTCTTGATAGTTTGTCCCGATGCAGCGAAGGATATGCATGGAGCTTGCATCAACATGCCAGAGCACAGAAGCGAGTTTGCGGACGTCAGATACTGACTCTAGGGTTTCTTCCGGGGAACGTTCTTCATAGTATCGGTACTCGACATATACGATCTCTTTGTTCTCCAGACGAACGATCTTGCGATCACCATCAGAACAAACTTCTGAGAAGGATGGTGCAGTCATGTCGATCCCAGGGGGATTAATATTAGCATCTGCAGCAGCCATTTCGTCAAAAACTGTGGTATACCAGAAGATAAAACTAATTGACCGATACGCCCATGCACCATATCATCCATAACATCTACCTGACGAATGGCCTCTCCGCCCACCTCAAACAATTGCTTGTACAGAGACCGATCCTCTTCCTTGTCTTGCTCCTGGAGAAGCTTTATCGCAGCGATGACTTCATGCAGATCCCTCTGCCAATCCCTCATCTCCTGGAGGACAGCTTCATAACCACTCTTACCGCCAAAGGACCAGCGAAGCTTTCCAACAACGTCGAACTTGGCGTCAGGTGGAAAACGGGACATTTGTTTGTCCAGCCTATGCGTTCCAGGATGCCAGTTAGCGCTAACAAACATACGTAGAAGTGAAAGAAAGCACGATCAAGTGCATACGTACTTATCAAAGACACCTTGCAACTGATCTACCAGGCGGGCTATTTGCTGTTGCTGGTACTTTCGAAGACTGCGTACGCCACTTTGTATGAATTTTTGGAATGTCTCAAGGACGAAGAGGCTGGCACTAAGATGGCCGTCCAGCTTTTTCAGATCGTTGCTGGCGCGACTGTACACTTTGTAACGTTCCCGAATCTCCATGCCCAACTTCACTAACAGGGTGATGGCACCAATCGGATCTATCGGGGAAGCCATTCTCCGTGTTAAAGGATGTTGAAGCAGAAAGAGACGTAACGCAGTAGCGGCGGTGTAAGGCCCACGTGGGAGTTTGTGCGCGTAGAGAGATTGAGAGGCTTGGAGAAAGAATTGTTTGAAAGTTGATGAGTCGTTGTATGCTACAATAGCATGTCTAGAGCACCTTATCAGTGGCCATGACACAAGTAGAATACTAGGGCTGATAATAGTATCGAACTGTCAAGTGCACAGCATGGCCGAAGTGATTTTGGGGTGCTTACAGCATCCCCCAGGTCATATGAACTCAGTATCAGATCAAGTACGGTCAAGGCGTCTGGAGACACTAGTATCACATGGGTGAAGTTAAACAAGTGGCTGAAGTAATTTGGGCTGTTTAACAGCATCCCAGAGGCCATATAGGGTATGGTGAAGGTGTCTAGAGCGACACTATCACCGCACATGGGTATGTTCAACAAAGGATACGTAGCATTCGTCGGAAGGGAAAGTTGCAGGACAAATAGCAAGGGATTCCGGAAAGCGCAGGCAATATGATTGCCTTGTTTTTAATTACTGACTGGCCAATCAAACTAGATGCTCGGAAGCAATTGCACAAATTGACGGACATTTAAGTTGTCATTTAATGGCCTTGTTTAAAAATAAAGTGAAGCGATCATCGGTGATTGGTTCTATCCAGCACTTATTTGTCCGAAAAGGTGTGCGACGATGGGCACCAATGATCGCGATTACTTCATTGACCGAGGGCCTTGCTCTCTCCTTGCTTTCTTCCCCAATGCTAACTCAGTAATTGTAAACCAAACAGATAACTGAACGATTTTCCAACCCACTTCGCGTCTATCCAAAATGGACGGTAAGGCTTGCAGACTCGTTATACACTGTTGGCCTCACAGATCATCTTGTAGAATCCTCTGATCGCAGTCTATCGGTATCGGCTGATTTGTCACTCTCAGAAACGGTTTTGGACAACCTAAAACCTACAACAACCTATGGCGAGCTTGTTGACCAGATTCATGCTTCTGGTCTTCCCATATACGCATATCACGATGTTTATCTTCGTACTCATACCTCAGCGCCTCCCGAAGAGACTCGCCCTGCTGCATTCGTCTCGAAGGGTGATCATCTTGGGGCTGGCGTGGATTTCAACGTCTTCGCTGGCCAACTGTTCGAGAATCATGATAATCCCCCTAGTATTTTTAGAATGAGGCACACGTCCAACGAAGAATACGGCGACCACGAGTTTCGAGCAGGGGGTGCCAGTGGGGGCGGAGGGTCGTTTGCTTCCATGAGGTCAATAGCTGAGCCTACGTGGGTTTCTGTCGCCCTAAAGGAGTCTGTGCAGTCCATCCATAAGTCCGGCAACCGCCCTGTTGTCCTGGATACTTTTCTCAAGGAAATACGTGTTCTTGGCAAGTTAAAATCACGCACAGACATTGTGCACATATTTGGAGTTGCATTCACCGAGGTCGGGGACGAAGTCAAACCGACGCTGGTCGTCGAGCTTGCGTTGTGCCATCTCAATGACTTTTTCGAGTCGCACTTGCCCATCATTAATTGGGAATTGAAGTCCCGTTTTGCCATCCATATCAGTGAAGCTCTACATGCGGTTCATAGCTGTGGCATCACCCATGCAGATGTCAAAGGCCAGAATGTACTGGTCGTTCTTTCCGACGATGGACAGTTTAAAGCCAAACTCTCTGATTTCGGTCATAGCAGGCCAACTAATGCATCACCATCTGAAGGCGGCACGACACGCTATTTAGCGCCAGAGTGTCTGCAAGGCGACATGGTACCAAAAGATCATAGAGATTGGTGGATCCTCTACGGAAGTGCCATCTACCGAGACATATATGCTCTTGGCCTCGTTATTTGGGAAATGGCTACAAACTACCGGAATCTCCCTTTCGGTGGTATGTCGGACAGCGAAGTTGCTTTGATGAAATACGACAACAGCCGTGCTGTATCGATACATCTTTTGGTCTGTATCCTTGATGATACCCCACAGTACATCCTAGATATCATCCATGGTACTCTCCAGACAGATCCTATCCAACGTATTCCTCTGAGCACTCTAACTCAGAAGCTTCGAGACGGAGTGAAAGCTAGGTGAGTGAATCCAAGGAATATATTCTATCGTCACAATTAACCTCTATCTTGCATTCAGTACTTCACCGATACTGTCTTTTGCTGATACATTTTCGCCACCATCTCAATTCACTGACTTAGTGGTATGGACTACGTTCAGTGCCATATGTGCGATTACGCTGATACAGAGAGGGCTATGTAGATGAACGAGGATCCTCTCCTCAACGTGCCTTTGTCATTGCAAAGCCATCTATACAAGGAATCGTTGGATTCATCAGACCAAGATGTCAAGGCTAAAGTCTTTCTGGCTTATTGTTACGTCCTTGCCTCAGATCATGACCAAATCAAAGACCAAGCCGTACGTCTTCTCCGAGCGGCAGCAAAGCGCAACGCCTTTTACATTACACCGGGATCGAAGCTGTCCCCGTTCAGAGCATTGATGGAAATGTACGATTGGGAAGGCCTGGAAGAAATATTCCGATTGCTCGATGATGAAAGCTTCAACCGCGATTACCTTCAACAGATCTACTCATTCGGATGGAATAAACTACTTGTCTATGCCTGCATGGGGGGGTATGCTTCACTGGAGGGAAATCATGCCGAATCGCATGTCAAGGCCAATAAAGCCTCATCAGAAGAGGTCGCAGTGAAGGTCATGCAGCTTCTCGTCGCTTCGGGTCACGAAGGATTCGGCGCAGCTTCACTGGGGTATTATGGTGACGGCCTGACTGCCTTGCACGGCGCTTCGGTTACGGGAAAACTTCGAGCTGTGTCGATGCTGCTGGCTAACGGTGCCGATGTGAATGCTCTTGATGGAGACGACCGAACTGGTCTTCACCTATGCTGCCAGACGCGGGCTTTGTCTGATTGTGTTAGTACCGAGGTGTCAAAAATATTTGTCGAGTATCATCGTGACGCTGTAAATACAGCGATGAAATATCGACGTTACACCCCATTGAGGTTTGCGGTGGAAGCTCAAAAACCCTCCCTATGTGCATTTCTCATTGAAGAAGGTGCTGATGTCAATGCTCGTGCGGCAAATGACTCAACGATCCTCCAGCAATGTGCTGGCAAAACCATGAACAAGGAAGTGGCGGTTACTATCGCTCAGCTTATTCTGAAAAGTGGTAGGGCTCTCATTAATATGCGCACTGGAGGTAATTCCTGGACTGCTCTAGGCGTAGCAGTGAATGGTGGCTTCCACGAGATGGTAGCGCTTCTGCTGAAACATGGGGCGGATCCGAATATTCCATTCGATGATCACTCGTTGGTGTGCCTTGCAGTGGGCACTATACACGACGACCCGGAAACCTCCCCAATCCTTGGCCTTCTATTACAACACGGCGCATCCATCAGTGGAACGGTGGAAAAAAAGTTTGATTCGATTTATTCATGGTCTGCAATCCACCTCGCAGCAGCTCGCTGTCTCATAACTCCACTAAAAACACTCCTCGAACATGACACTTCGCTTCCTTTCAACGTGCGAACGGAGAGCAAGCAGACTGCTCTTCACATTGCTATTGCGGGCACATCGGAAATTAGTAATGAACGGGTTCTTGCGATGGTTGAATTCCTTATCCAACATGGGATAGAGTTAGATGCTGTCGACGATCAAGGATATACTGCTCTGCATCTGTGCTGCATGCACCGGCTGGATGCTATAGTATGCCGTCTTCTGGATGCGGGAAGCAATTGCGATCTCTTGACACGGGATGGGAGGCATCCGTTATGGCTTTATTTCTTAGGCAGTTGGTGGGCTCGGGAAAATAAATTGTCACGACGGAGGTCTACCTTAAGAGCCCTTTGCCTATATATGGTTAGTACTTCGGCTATTCCTGCTCAGGTCCAAAGCCTGATCACGGAAATCATCTGAGAAAATGCTCGTTACTTAACTACTACCGTACACGTTTTTCAATCAACTAAAAAAAATGCACAACGTCTTTTCACAGAACTCAACTACGACTTGTACCGGCTTGTAATGTCAAAGGATCAATATATCTTGAATCGCATTGGGTGAATATCGATACCAGTGGGTATCAACATAAAAAGTGCATTGTTTAAATTAATATTGCTAGTCCGACCGAATGCTCCTTTCGCAACATGATTTATTATTGTAAAATTACAGCCCTTTATATGCTATTTAAATCAGCGCCAAAAGATGACCACAAATCACAGATCATAGGTATCAATTCACACCTTGGAGCACAACTGGGATATTGACTGAATCTAAGTATTTCTGCCGTGGCCTATCACACAGTACTTAAAGACAACACTTATCTCACTTGTCACGACGTGAGAGTGTGCTCTTATTTCTGATTTGTACTCCCCGGAAATCAGAGTTACACCTATGCTGAAGCAGTCTCTAGGGCTAGTTGTAGACTATACTAACTAGTCTTTCCCAACGGCCGCCTGGCGAAATGGCATCGCGTCTGACTACGATTGTGTTAGTCTTAACTGACGACCTTCGAAATCAGGAGATTGCAGGTTCGACCCCTGCGGTGGTCACTCCTGTGCATGTTCAGAATTTTTGGGCGAATTTCTGCTGGAATGCTATCCTAGTCTCTTAATTTTCTCTTCTTTTATTCTTGTCAGCTGCAATAAGGGAATGTTGTATTTAATGAAAGGAAGAAAGGGTATTTAAGCATTTGTTGAGCTACTCTTTTGTGGATGTGCGATACGAAAAGTAAATGGTAAGATTGCAGACGTATCATGCATTTCGATGTATTAGGTTTATAATGCATTTTTTTCACAAGTACGGTTAAGGGATGTATTTATTTTGCCCTTTTTACAAGATCGAAATGGACTCAGCCGTATCAGACACGGCCCCCAAGGTCTTCATCCTTGCCAGAGGCCTATGCAACTCGCTTGAAGGCTTGGATAGTTTTTCTGGAAGAATGGCAGTACGGAAAACGAGCAGTGCCAGGGCCTAAACCTCGTCTTCCTCCGCAGATGAATCCATTAGCATTGGCTAATGCTTGAATTTTTCGAAGGCATTAACGGAGAAAGTCGACCACCGCTTGGTGCTTCTGGGCAGTGATTCAAGGCGAATTTGGAGATAATTTCGGATTGTAGAATTTTTAGGGCACAATTTAGATATTTATTATCCAGGACGATAGTTTTGAATTGCCTGCATCATTTGCAAAGGGTTTGGCATGGCAAGGATATGAAGGCAACGAACGAACGGATGGACGAGGAAGAGCTTACTCATTCAATTTACTCATGTTATGCAGTAACCTCATATCACGTGTGTGCCCCGCTGTGCGTCATCCGCCATTGATTGAAATCCATTTATTTCGATCTCATTATGTGTTCCATCGAATCTTTATCGAATCTCCCAGTGCTCTCCTCTATTCAGATCTTGGAGCATTGCACATATCCAAAATGCTATATCTCACCGCCCCTGCCCATATTCTGCTTTCCATCTACTCTCAACTCGTACCATAACCGACATATCTACCAATTGTTATCGAATCGATAACCAAAATGACTACACACTCAAGCAGACTCCCCGCGAACCTGCCCAACTCCGCTCAGCTGTACGACTGGGCCCTACGCAGTGGGATGAACGATTCTGGGGACGGTGGTGGAGATGGGCAGCACCCGCGCTTCACCACCACCACGACCTCCGTGGCGATGAGCACTACACGCTCCGTCCCCGGCCCCACGGCGAAGAAGCACTCTATGTCCGTCCCGTCGGATATCGCGAAACAAGAGCAGCGCATCCCCGGGGCGTACCCCGAGGGAGAAGGGGCGCAGAAGGACATCGCGCAGGAGGCGAGGAGGGCAGTGAGGGATGTGCAGGATGCAGTGAGGAGGGCGGAAGAGCGGGTGGGGAATGTGGTTGAGCAGGCGGGGAGGACGAAGGAGCGGGATAAGGCGTCGCATCTGAGTACGTGCCCCTGGTCTTTATCTTATCTCTGATGATGTGTGCTTACGACATGGGCCGGCAGTGCATGGCGTGAAGGCGTCCCACCCGCACAGTGAGGTCGAGTCGAAGTGGGAGATGCCGACGAAGGAGCGTCCGAGTGGCGCGCGCCAGGGTGTGGGTTCGCTCCCTGGGGAGAACACGGAGCATGATGTTGCGAAGCTGCCGGAGGAGAGGAGGATGGACGGGACGCTGTTCGAGACGCATTCCGGTGGGTGCCTCGTTCTGATATCCTTGTCCCCTGCGCGTTTCCTGGTTCCTCGCTCCTCTATTCCATTCCATATCCACATCCTTCCCTTGTCATTACACCCCTCCCTCCCCTTATCTTCCTCATCATTCACCCTGCCCCTCCCTCTTCCCTCTTCACATCCTGCCCTCTCCCCTTCCCCATGCCTTCCATCCCATCCTTTAACACTCTTACTCACCTTTCCCCTCCCCCCTCTAGCTCTTCACACCCCCGTGGAGCTCCCCACCAATGAGATCCCCAGCATCTCTCACCACGCAGGCGTCGGCTCTCTCCCCGGCAACATGAACGAGGCGGGCGTTGCGCAGTTGCCTGATACGCGCCCTGGGAGCCTGATGGGGAAGGGGAAGAAGGGGAAATGTGAGTTTGATTTTTGATTTTAATCTTTCGTTCGATTCCTGGGGCGTTCTTGCATTCGTCTCTTTCTTGTTTCCTCGCATGGTGAGGAGGGTGCTGCTCTCCCCGCCGCGGTGGGGGTTATTAATGAGAGTGGTGTTTTCTTGTTGAAGTCTTAATGGAGGATTACTTTGCTCGTTGGCACTCCTTTTCATCGACGCCATCGGCACAGTTGTCCGTTTTCCGCCTCGTCTGTGATGAGTTTCTCTTCATCGTTGGCGGGAATATCCCTTCTCAATCTGCCGTCCCGCTGTTTTCCTGGGCGGCAGTTCGATTACCTATTGGCGGATTTGTACTTTCTTTCACCTTTTGTTAGTGGGGGTTTCGAACCTTGCCCATTTAGTTATTTGTCGTCGTCGTTGGCGGGCACATCATCGTGCTGGCGCTATCTTTCTCATCTTTTTCCTGGCGTCCTTGCCGTGGTTATGGGCGTAGACGCATTCGCTGCGCTGTCTGCCTTCAATGCCAGCTCGTGTGTCTTTTTCTGGTTAGGAGGCCGCGGCATTTTTGGCCTCTTTTGATGGTGGGGTGATCTTTGTTTTCTGTTGGCGAGGAATGTGCGGCATCATTGCTGTGCCGTTATCGTCTGGCGGTATCGTCGCGCTCTTCCGCGAGCGTTGCGTTGCTCATCTGGAGATGTCGTATATGTTCCAGTGGCGTCGTCCTATGTGGAGGCACATCATACTCCTCTCGAGGCAGCATTTTACCTGCTCGGTCATGTCATGGTGTTTGTGCAGACGTAGTATCGTGGTGGTCTGTCGAGGCCATCGACGTCGCTGTGAGTGTGGGCGCCTTCATCTGATCGCGTCGTCGCAGTGGTTCTGTAGTCGTTCGTCAGTCTGGTCGTGCTCGTTCAATCGTTGGCGTTATTTTTGAGTCAACGGATGGACCAATAGCCTGCCATCGAATGACGGCATTGCCATCCCTAGCGGTGTCTTTATGCCTGCGTTTATTGGTGGCTTTCGCCGTGTGTGGGCGGCATTGAGCCTTGTCTTCGTCTATTAGCGGCGTTGGCTTTTGTCATAGGTTGACGATGTGAGGCGATATCGCATGCCGGCCGCCTTAGTCGGTATCGTCATTTTGATGCCTCATGGTTGGCGGCTACCAGCGTTGAGGTCGTCGATTGAGAGGCGCAGGCGCCGAGTCTTTTCGCTCCTGTGTCAGCCCTGGGTGTAATCTTTTTGTTTCTGGTGTTCTCGTCGTCTTTGTGGTGGTGTCGCGCGCCTGGCGATGCCTTTGGGCCTCATTATCTGTTCGATGTTGACCATTGACGTCGTGCGGTGTGGTTGGATTTCACTGTTCCTATTGAAAGCCATTTCATGATCGAACTTGTATTGCCGCATTCTATTTCATATTCTTTTCTATCCCTTCTTCCTTGATTTTGTCTTACCATTCATCCAGCACCCACGCTAACCCCTACCCAGTTTCCAATAAAGGTGCACACGCTTCCATGACAGCAACTTCGGGCCACAGCATGAACCCCCTGCTCAACCCCAATACCACGGAGCCTTTGCCTCAGTTCCACGGTACCTACGGCAGCCAGGGCGACGAGGCAATGTACACCACCGGTGGCAAGCCGCCCCCGCAGCTAGCTCCCAATATCAGCAAGCAGTCGGCACAGTCTCAGCTCCACAGCACCTACGACACCCAAGGGAACGAGGCCATCTATGCCACCACCGCCGGCGGGCAGCAGTTGCAGCATGGCTCTAATGTAAACAAGCACACGCAGAAGGGCCAGCAGCAGCAGGAAGTCCGAGTGCCCCAGCCGTCTGACCCCCAGTTCCACACCACCACTGGGGGAAAACGGTACCTGCAGACCGCCAACGAGGCGATTCACGTTACTTCGGGTGGGAAACAGCTGCAGCAGGGCACCAAGGCGAATAAGCAGGCGCAGACCCGCAAGTCCTCGCAGTCGGCAGAGCCGCAGTTCTACAGCACCTACGATGACCAGGGGAACGAGGCGAGTTACGCTACTGAGAGTGGGAAACATGCTCCTCGGCCCGACAAACAGGCGCCTAAGTCCCAGCAGAACGTGAAAGTCCCTCAGGCATCGGATCCCCAGTTCCACAGCACCTTCGACAACCAGGGGGACGAGGCGATCTATACGACTGGTGGCGGGAAACCGTACCAGCAGACGCTCAAGGCGAGCAAGGATCAGCAGCGCGGCCTCGGCGCGGATGAGCAGTCACTTACTACCGGCGGAAACCAGCTACATCACGGCTCGAAGGCGAATAACCAGGCGCAGAAGGGTCAGCAGCAGAATGTGAAGATTCCGCAGGCGACGGATCCCCAGTTCCACAGATCTTTCGACAGTCAGGGCAACCAGGCGATCTATACGAACACTAGTGGGAAGCCGTACCCGCAGACTCCCAGGGCCCAGACAGCCCAAAGTGACTCAGACCGTAACATGTACGATGCACTAGGACTCGGATACCAGCGACTGAGCTCAGCTGGTCCGGACGCATCCTCGCTTAACCAGGCCACCGGTGCAGGGGGCATCATGCATATGGCAGAAGAGAAGGCTGAAGAGATGTACCATTATGCGCGGGATACGATGCACGATGTCGGCGCGTATTTGTGTGCGTGACTGTTCTTTTCCTCGTCATGAGGTAGTTTGGATTAATGGGGCAATATTTATTCCCTCCCTCACAGCAGGCGAGACCAAGGACGAGACCACCAAGCGTGGTGGAGGCGCCAAGGTGAGCAGGCTATCTACCACGCAGCCGCACAAGGGCCCTGTGCAACGACACGCGCAAGGCGCCTCTGTTGCGCAGCGCCAGCTCTCGCCTCCTGAGCTGCCCACCCGCGAGCACCCGGGGCCCCCGCACCGCTTCGGCGTTGGCTCGCTGCCCGGCCCGAACACCGATGAGGAGGTCGCGATGACGCCGGAGGAGTGGAAGCACGAGGAAATGCCGACGACGGAGAGGCCTTCCGCTCCGCACCACTTTGGCGTCGGGTCCCTTCCCGGCCCGAATTCAGAGGAGGCGGTGGCGATGACTCCTGAAGAATGGAAGCATGAGGAGATGCCCTCGACGGAGATACCGTCCGGCCCGCATCATGTTGGGGTTGGGAGCTTGCCTGGAGGGAATATGGAGGTTGGGGTCGCTGTTCTGCCTGACGAGAAGAAGGCAGGCAAGAAAAGTGTGTTGTTACTGTTTCAGTTCTCGGTTTATCGAGATGCTCATTACGATCCGGACCTCTAGCGACTTATCCTCACACTCCCGCTCAAACAAAGACCTGGTCATCCGGTGACATGCCTGCGTCACTTAAGACGGAGTACTCCCTTTCTCCATTGGAGTCGACCACGCAGGCGGATGAGGAGGGTACTCTCCCTGGGTACCCTTCCAATACCCAAATCTCCGAGTTGGTTCAAGACCGTATCTATACTGATCACATGAGGACTACAAAAGGTCCGTCATCCAGCTGTTCTTGCGCTTTAACTGACTAATGTATCCAACTTCAGCTGATAATCCCATCCATACGACCTCGAACACCCTTCGTGGAGTTCCCCATCTCTCCCCGCAGACACGTTCCGAGTGTCCTTCAGATAGGCGTGGCGATACGCCCTATGCTGCCAACGTTGGAGACGCCCCTAGCTCAGCAGGTAAATCCGGTGCACCTTCGGCTGGATATGCGAAGTCTATGGGTGCTGCGGTGGGAGGAAAATTCGACGATGTTCCCCAGAGGCAAGGCGAGGGAATTGGGGTCGAGGATCTTGGAAAGCCGCTTGGACCAACCGTGAGTGTGTGCGTAATCATGTCGCTTTAGCTCAGATACTAATATGCTGCCCATCGTAGGAATCAATTGAACTGAAATCGTCTCGCACTTCTGGAATTAACTGAGCCGTGGTGCTACACCAGCTTGGCATGGTGCGTATATCATTGCCTAAGTATTAATATTTATCCTTTCTCTCTTCTCTCTGTATTACAACTACTTATCAGTTTCGGGGTTTGTTTATATCTACCCGCGTAAGTGATATCACGCATGTTAGAATATATGTGATTGTACGATATCCTTCGATGAAGAATGTTGCTCAATGTGATTCTGAAGTTGAATGCTGCTCTTTCAGTGTACTCGAGTATGAAAGAACTTCGAACATCAGCAAATCGTGGGCGAGCCAGCCGATGCTGTAGGCATTACATAGAGATGCCCAGCTAATATACATTTGCTATGGCACTATGGGTATCCAGCTGACATTATACTAGCACTCCATGGCATCGGCTGGGATCCTACAGTGACCCTGAAAACCAATGTAGGCTAACTCCTGAGTAAGAGTTACATCATTTGTTGATTCTTGGTTTGGAGAAGACGACTGAGCACATCAGCTGCAAACACAAAGCCCTTGCAAAGAACATCTTCATTCTCAACTCCCACGACCAAGAATCGCTTTAGCTGAAGACTTCAAGAGTCCGCAGTTTACATGCCCTCTTCTAGTACATTAGCAGGTGAAAGCGATTTGACTTCTCCGCTTTAAACCCTTTGGGCGCTTTTTTTGCCTTCGCGATCGACCCATTTCACTGGCCACCGTGATGGTGCTATGACAGTTTATGGTGCGACGATTCCGGGATAGTGAACCCATCCGATTTTCTATCGGATATTTTTTCTGGTAATTCTCATGTACTGCTTATCACAGAAGCAGAGTTAGAATGAATGACGACGACTTAACAGCTACATGGTGTGTTCCATACGCCCCTTCAGGACGGAAAAGTCGTATGACCCAGAGTCATTTCTGACATACCGTTCTACTCGCAGAACTTTCTTTCATATGACCCGAAATTTCTGTCCAGCTGACTATATAGTCGACACGGCGCTTTTAGCTATCTCTTCATATACGAATTCGTACTCGGACAAAGTCATTGTGAGTAAACATAAAGCTAATTTCATCATTAAACGTCGTGACGTACCGTGAAGTTATAGACCAATTCATCGATCATAATGCAATAATCTATCCCTAAGCATGGTTCTCCTGAGAACGCGAAAACTTCCGCTGTCACCATATGCGACGCAGGGGGTGTTATTTTGGCATCAGGAGTCTTCAAGCGGTATATCGATCAGTTTTTTCCATTATCTTCACGCTCTCAAATACCTATTTCATCCGATTACCCTTGTAAAGCGATGCCAGGACATTTACAGCACCAATCTTCCTGATTTTCGTGCAATCACGACAACCATAACTTCGTGAGCATTTGTTTCGCCTCTATCCACCTGACTAGCAGCACATGATGCTCCAAGGCGCAAAAAGGGCAGCTGCTCCCAAACCGTCTTGTAAGGACACCCGGCGACCCCTCAGAACTCAGATTGCTCTGAAAGATAGGAGGTAGCTGAATATAACGGTAGTGTGTAATATTTCGCACTGTGATGAACAACTTATGGTTAACCCCACGGCCCTTCCTGAATCGTGAACCAAACATGCTAGAGCACCTTTCTCCACCTTTCATCCCAAGATATTATAGCACCCATCCAATCATCTCACCAACGACTTATAGCACAGCTCGTTAGTAATGATATCAAAATTTATTTGAGTTGCAATGAGGACTTTATGCACTATTCCGGCTCTTGTGCATAATTAGCACCCGCGAATCCTGCAGAGATGCCTAACTTTATGGAGACGCATCAGCGCTGATATCTATCTAATATCTCCTCCTCGTATATAACACCGAGGAATTTCCAGTAGATTAGTTTGTAAAACAATGACATTCAGTAGAAGGAAAGGGTGTACATCTGGTCGAAGATCTAGAACAAGTTCATCTCCCGCTTCCGTCGTGAGGAAACCCGTAATCTCCGGTTTAATTCAC
Organism: Nidularia pulvinata; assembly: GCA_036937195.1. Classification (NCBI taxonomy): domain Eukaryota; kingdom Fungi; phylum Basidiomycota; class Agaricomycetes; order Agaricales; family Nidulariaceae; genus Nidularia; species Nidularia pulvinata. The sequence continues at coordinate 9,571 of JASFDH010000041.1, read as the reverse complement.
CTAGCAAGGCGAAAGATGTGGTATACTCACGCTAGTGGGAATTCGAATATTTATTTTCGATGGAAAACAAGAGGAAGAACATAGAGCCACTTCGTCGAGCCTCTTCTCTTTGGATCAGTTTCTCCGAGACTCCGTATTGCGAGTTTAGATTCTCACCTCGAGTTAGAAGCGGAACGTACGTGCCTTGTGCTCGGTGATTCCTTGCGCCTATTTTGAGTTTACCCCAGTAATCTCCGAGAGAGGCCATCGATAACTCCCCAGTCAAAAAAATTAAGCTGAGGGATGGATGAGGAGTTCTATGCTAGGCGGAAGTATTTCGTATCAATTGATAGAACTAGAAGGAAATAGGTGAGAGTCAATCAAAAATCGCGCACGTCGAGACGAAGATCTGACACCTTTTCCATCACACGTCCGTCTTAATTGATAATAAGCACTTTTTTATTACTCATATTTTAGGAGAGAAACCAGAACAGATAATACAGCAGTCCATAATTAATCTTCATCTCCGTAATCTTCTTGGTCTACATCCTGAACGTAATGTCCGGGTTCTGCGCCATCTTTTAAGTAATTATCATGAATTGTCCACAAGTCGTTGGCAAGGTCTCTTAGGTCATCGAGTTCAATTTCGGCCGCTAACACGGCCGATGACCGCCGTTTTACACACAATTCGACGAACTTTGATTGTTCACAGAACAGCTGGCTGGTGTTGGTCGATGCGGAAATTGATGAAAAAGCACCGGCAGTAGGGCAGTGTCTCGGATTTTCCTGGGCTATTGCATTGGTCGCGGAATACGATACGTTCTTTTCGGCTATCCTAAAAAATGGCGGAAAAGATGTGGGAAGCGGGTAGGATGGAGCATGGGTCCTATAATACGAGAAAGGTGTGCGTCGGATTAAATTAGCGAACACTTAGAATTATCAGATTAAGAGTAGCCCACGCCACCTTGAGATAAAAGAGGCTTGTGGGGACCCGAGGCCATTAGACCATTTGTCATAAGCGGTCATCTGAGGCAGAGTAAACCCTCTCGTGACGTCTCGGCGAGAGAAAAATTGACACTCCTGACGGTTTCGCGGTACTTATGTGAAACCATGTGGCTCTAAAAATGATTGAAGACTTACATTGGTCGTGTGATAAGCAGAAAAATTAACCTGCCTATCTCCTAGATCCAAAGGAGCTGTAGTAGGAAACACTCCGCTCAGTTCGCCAAATGTAGTCGCTCCACGCCAGTTCAACTGCCCAGAAAAGCTTGAAAGATCCTCTCGCGTTCCTTTCAATCTAAGACGGTGTAAAAATGCGATTAGACGAAGGTGAATAAGGAAAGAAAGTGTCTTACCGCAGTGGTAAAGTTGAGGTCTCTATGTGAGTGGAGAGAATGGCTGACTGTTGATATAAACTATTCTTCTAATCTTATTAATGAGTTAGTGGGCACTATGGAAGTCACGCAGATACCGACATCAATGTCCGAAAGGTGATTCCAAGAATTGCTGGGCCAATTCGACGGAGCTTGTATAGGGATAGTTATCGAAGAGAGTTCGTTCAGGTTGCGCAGATAGAGCGCGTCGTTGAACACTTTTCTGGTACCTTGATACTAGAAATAGCCTCAATTTCCAATTCCGTGGGTGTGAGAGTACCACTCACATCGTCGACATCGACGTACCGTGGTACGGCAGTAGATAGAAGTGGAAATACCAAAGATGGTACTTTCAGGAAATCGTCACGGAAGGAAGTCAGAAACGAATTCATGAAGCCCGCGTATCCGTCTGTGTCGTTGATGACCTGGATACCCTGCGAAAAAAAGCGTTTAATTGCAGAGAAGGATGTAAAAAGATATTTACATGCCTGTAAGAAGTCGCATTCTTCGAGAAATAGCCTGAGAGATCCTTCCATCAAATCGTTATCCTTCGATGCGTTAACATCTAAACAATGGGTCGGGAAAAGCCCCTGACCTCGTTATACCTGGCAAAGGAGTCCTGGGCCCAATTCCAATAGCCATCCGGGGACTCCCAATCTGTGGGGTCCGGGAGTTTCTGGATCGACCTGGGAATGTAATATACACGACTGAGGTCTGACCAGTACCTGATCTCGCCGCTGTCTTGGTCCTCTTCGACAATGTGACTATTATTAGGGGAGACGGAAGGCCCGGGGTCGTCTGACGGTTCATCCATGCGGGATTGATATGCGCTCTTGGCTATAGGATCTTGTCTATACTCTAAGACATTTCCTTGCCTAGATCGAGAATGAAGCTCAGCATCGAGTGAAGATAACGGGACTCGTACCAAGGCGTCGGGACACCCTCATCAACCTCCATGTCCCTATCAATTCCAAGAAATGCATTGTTTTGACCAAGCGTTCCGAAGTTGCCTATTGCCAAGATTACGAAGGATATAATGCTACGCACGGGTGCTTACCCTTCCTGTCGAATATCAACACTCGGGGACAGAAAGTAACTTCTCCCTGCCGTTATTGTATAGGATCGCGTACATATTTTTCTGAGGAACCAAGACACACCGTGAGACTGGAGCTCTCTCTAAACGAAACGTCATAACAAGTGAGAGGATCTTCGAACTCGTCGTAGGTGAAGTAGCTCTCTTGGGTATTCCAAAATTGTGTTCCTGCATAATTTGCAAGTTTCCCAGCTTGTATATAGATTATTTCTTTCATTTAGAGACCTTCAGACTTGATAGCAATTCTGGACGCTAAGGAGCGCGCAGGGATCGATGGCAGAAGCTCGAAGGAAGAATCAAAAAAGGCAGTCAGTCATTTGTCACAACATATGGTCACGTAGTGAAACGTCAGCGTACAAATAGAACACCACAAGCATGTTAGACTTATGCATCATTCAAGAAACGAACACAATCTAAATGTCTCCAGTTAGGAGGATGAGATATATTTGAACTATCGAACAATATGTGCAAATCAGACCGTCAACTCCACAAAAAAAGGAGTACCTTGTGTCTTGACAGGGTACGCACCGGATAGAGGCGGACCGGTGTAGCGGTGCAAAGCGGTTCACGCCCACGGGCCAGGAACTTGAAGCCATAACCCGGTCACCGTTGGAATGCACCCGTGCAGTCCTTCGAACTATAAGAGCGTTTTAATTATAGTGCCGCAGCGGCCTGCCTGATGGTTGAAGCTCATTTTACTGATTTCACATCGAATTTCCTGAGTGAGGCATATTTGTTGTGACAGTAAACAGGATCCGGCCCGCTAGGACCCGATGAGCGTCTTCGGCTGAGCAAGTGCGCTGATTGATCGAAGGAGGATGAAAATAAGCTATGTACATCACATCTTCTTTCAGCGATCGACCGCCCTGATAGCGGTTAAGCGCGTACCTTTCAAAGTCCATCCAATTCAATAAGAAATCTCGGGTTAACGTCGGAATACCTTTTGTCTGGGTCGATAACTTGTACTCCATGCTTATATGCTCCCGTTCCAATGGAGATCTAGACACGTCGTATCTTCGTGATCACTAGAGAAGACCCGGAAAACCACCGTGCCAAGATCAACGGACATAGTCTCGAAGATGACCTTAATTGCTTCTTTCGATTCTCGAGGTCACTTTTGTAACACATCTGCCGAAGAGCCAGCGACGTACGTCCGTTGCTTCTGTGTGATTCGAATCCCAATTTGGGACATGCTTTCACGTTGTTCATTGGTGAACTGGTTGACGTACAGCGCCGGTCCTTAGGAAAGCTTGGAACGGCTATTCTGTGATGAATGTACAGATGAAGTATTACAAATATGATTTGAGTGGGAAAATATAGTACATATCGCTACAGATGGTAATTAGTTTCAGCTACAAAGTAGAGTAGGAATACCTCATGCGAATCGAAAGCAAGCAGTAAGAATACAAAGTCCTGCCTCAAGCAGATATCTTTAGATATTTTGCGAATTTTTTGAAATAATCTGGTTCATAACACAACTCGGAAACTGTCCAAGACACGGCGATCCTCTGAAGATAGAGGGGCATAACTCGAGGATGAATTTCCCACAGATGGTGGTCCGCTCTTAGAATGAGGTAGAGATGGCCGTCGGTGTGCTCCCAGGGTATTAATCGGAGGCAGAACAATCGTAGAATGACCAGGAATTGGAGGTGAAAGCGGAGGTGGATATCGTACAGGCGGAGAATATGTGTATGGAGTGTGCTCATAAACGGATGATAACGGTGAGTGAGATCCGTCATCGAATACTTCACTTTCGTCAGAATAGTCCGTATAACGGTCCGTCCTCGAGCATAGGACCTTGTTACTAAGAAATACCCCGGTTGGAACCCGAATATTCCGAAGATAGTCGTAGCTCTCAATAACCGGTAGGCGGACATAATCATTTCCCTGAGAAATTTGTAGAAGTTAAATATTACGAATTGATTAGAAACAAGCTACGCACGGAGAAATAGGCGACGACATGCCACTTCCGACTCTCAGTTGATCCCGGAAGATTAACAGTCACCGAATATGTCTGCTTCGTGAGACCATTGGGCTTAGAAGGCCTATCTTTGCGACGGACAGGGGGAGGAACCACAGCATTGGGGTCTGATGCCCGTCGAGCACTGGAAAATGTAGTATCCTTTTAGTACGTGGTCGATGCGTAGAAGGTAATGTACAAACCGACGAGCAGCTTTGGCGTCTCTTTCCTCTTGCGTAGTTTCAATCTTCTCTTCGTAGAAGAGATAATCACCCCGCATTCGACTCTGAGACCTAATTTAATATGAGCTCGGAATATATTTAAGTATCGAAGGCTGCTAGAAACATACCACCGTCTACCATCCGTCCAACGCAGTAGGCCTCCGTCGTCTTGTGCTTCTTCCCAAACATAGACATGGCCGCTACGAAGCTCATCTCGTTCACTAGCTAGCAATCGTCGCTTGATTAAAGGTAGTATATTCAGCCTGACGGCTTCGAGAACAACATGGGCGTCATGGGCGTCGCGGATGTCTGTAGTGTCTGTGTCAGAATGTAGGCCAGAGAGTTATGCGAAAAACGGCATACGAAGAGACGGATGTGTCACAGCACCACCCTTGAGTTGAGAATGGTGAAATGCGCGAGAAGTGAACGACATGAAGGACAGGATGGCTTCATCTGTTGTTGTGCTGGCATCTATATAAGTGATTGCGAAATCAGGTTCATATCATAAACCCCACGTTCCCCCGGAGAGTTGACGGAGACAAGAGGACCACAGGGATCAAAGATCTAAGGATCGAATCTATCGACATGGCCCATGGTCAGTCATTCAGATCTGTGTGGCTTGTTTGACAATATGTTTCCAGATGTGCAGGGATTGGGCGGCTTCTTTCGAAGCGAATGCCGGTAACGGTCCGTATGGCTCCTAGATGCCTTTTCGCGTATCCGCTCAATTTCTTCCGGCGGTAAGGCTTATTTTCAGCAAGGATTTCAGACTCCGTCAAGAGGTCCGGACCGCATACCAAACCGGCAACAAGCCAGGCCTAACTTTAAACAGGCACAGCGATATATGCCTTGGATTGCGGTTGGTTTTGTTCAAAACGCTTGTCGAATTCCTGAATGGTATGATCTTCTCACCTCTTCCCGCTGTTTCGACAAAGCAAGGATTGACACTCCCAGGATAAACTTCGGGTGACCGAGGTTTTCCCATTCCTGGTAACTAGGCGTGCACTTTTTCGTCCAGCTTTGATGTGATAAGTAAAGAAAATATTTCGGGGAATTTAGTATCAACAAAGATGATTCTACCTGAGCGCCTTGGGATGTGGAGGGAATAGAATATCATAGATTTGTGCTGAGCTTGGGTAGACGTACGAGCTTGGCAGATCCTACATTAGAGTGCATGGCGATAATGTGCAAAGCCATAGTCCATAGAGCTTCGCACTATTTTAATTTATAACATGGGAATTAATAGTCAATAAAAGAAATACTGGAACCAGGTATCAAACCAGAACTTGGGCTCATAACTTCGAAGGACCGACGATATAGCGACGAAAACAGCGACCTGTTGTAGAAAAGCTCAGAAGATAGCCTGATAAGGAGCAGCGTGAGAGACACAATTACGCGCTTTGTGTTGGTAGCATTGGTTACTACAACCCAATCCTACCACGATACCATCTGAAAATCGAGATATTTGAGCTTCCCTTGATCGTTATACCACGATGATCCACTGCGTGCGTTTGTCCTTATCCCGGATATTTACAATGCGCTCTATACTTTAACAGATAGCTCTAGAAAAGGGATGATTGATGTCGATACGCCAGGTACACCTTTATTTATTCACACCAGGATACTGCTCAATCGCGTCATGAGACAAAGCATACTTGCAGGAGGGTATAAAAATGTTTGCGGTGGAATTATCAAGTAATAGAAGAATAGCATGGAGTATATACCGAGGGCTGACATTTATTTATTTTTTAAATTCATGTGATTTTGCACATAGGAGATTCTGATTTCTAGACGCTCATCGGGTGCGATACTACGCTGGCATGGTACACTGAAAGCTTTCGAAGAAGCGTATAAGTGGCTGTTTCTGCATATTCACGGGCGTCGGGAGTGGTAATTTGCGCATGAAGTCAACTTTCGGTGAATTTCGGACAATTGCCTTCAGTTCTATGCGTAATTCTGTACCAAAAATTCAAGACACCTGAACAATAAACGACACTGACAGAACCTGGCTTGATTACTCCCTTAGACATTATTCTCCCCATCGAATATTAATTTAATGAGGAGATTATCGGTGCAAATTATCATTGGGCAGCTGCTGATAGAAATAGGTGAAGGAGGAGGGGAAGTAAAATAGCCGAACCAACAGCGAAAGTACCGCAGCTGGGAGCCAGTAGGAAGCCGTAAGAACGTGCCCAACTACATCATAAACAAATGACGGACTCGATGCCAGACCCCCCTTCCAGGGCCGAGGTCTGATCTACATACCGAAGAGCTTTCAAGTTTCCGCCGCAGTATATACTCTCGCGGGATGTGCCAAGAGCGGGTCGAAAATACAAGCCGTCATCTCATTCGAAAAGGGGAAGGACGTCTCACGGTTTAAAATATTTCGCATCACGAGTTCTTGTGACTTTGGACACCGCGTGTCAGCGACGGCTGCGCATTTGCGAAGGCCTTCGCCACCTTTTGAATCGTGGAATACAACAGATAAAGCCCTTACTTCTTCCTCGAGTCCTCGCGGAACATAAGTAATAATCGACTCTAATTTGAGAAGCGAGCTGGGTCACCTTGCAGTCGAGGTCCGTTACTTGTAGGGCCAAGATATTGCAGGGGTGACAAGAATTCCCTTTGGAACTATGAAATTATTTCGAACGGAGATTTCATGTGGAATGGATGCCAAGGTGAAATTAAGTTTGGAACTGACTGGTTGGGCGAGTGTGGTAAGCAGACGAAAGCCTTTCCTTGATATTTGCACGTATTTATTTCGGGGATCTTCGGAGTTCTAAGCATTCATGCCAGGAGTCGGGAGTCCCGATGCCATCCTAGGCCCCTGGCCGTATTCCCCTATATTTTTCTCTCACAAGCGTTAGCCATGGCCTGACAGTGGCTGCATCTCGGTACGAAGTTACATCTTTATGTTAAAATAAAAATGCACGCCTCGTAGTCGATCACAAAGCAGTGGATTCACGTTTGACCTCGGTGAGCTCGAGAGGCAAACAGATGAGTACATACAAACAATTGTAAACTACTTATATACTATAAGATCTGAAACAAATATGCAAAATAGGATATTTAATGAAAAGCTACAGAAATGTAAACTAAAAGGAAAATGGAAATATGCGAAATGCAGTGCATCGCGAAACGCTCGCAAACGAGCGCCCATTATTCCAACATTTTATCATTTGTGCATTATTGCTTCAGGAGCATTGCTGCAGGTAATTCACTTAGTATTTTGGTGTTGGCTAAGCCACCCCTCATCACAATTAAGTTTGAACTAGATAGCTGTGGTGACTTGGGCACAATGATGCCTGAAGACACCACAGATGTATCTTACTCATACCAGGTGAATATTTAGCAGCAGGTGACCTAATTCCACTAAAGCGAGATTGATAACATCAGGAAAACATGGAAAAATAGGTCTAGGTTTATATAGGCAGATTTACCTTGAACTGAAAAATAATTGGTACCATAAGTATATTTATTGCATATCAAAGCAATATCTAACACAATAGTGTTTGTGAAACTTGGAAGGAGAGTCAGCATTTTAAAAATGCTCTGAGGTGAAAGATTTTGATTTTATGACAATTGTAATCAGTTGTGCAATCATTGTGAAGCATTATAATGCCTTATCAAATTCCCCTTCACATCAAAAAAATGTCTTTTCCACTGGTAGCACATATTAGTAGGCTCATGCAGACTTTTTTTTTATATGTACATTACTGAAACTCTCACTTTCACTTTAACCTAACAGTTGAAAGAGCAAGGATCATCAGGAGTGTATTCCCTAATCTCAGTTGCGAATGCCTACATGGTGGTATTAAAAGCTCCCATAAGATCAGCCTTGATGGATTTGGTATGCACTTTATGGGCAGTATGTTTACAGTGCATTTAGTGGTGTTGTTATGCGTATACCAAATGAAAATTACAAACCGGGGTGGCGGTAATGATCGCATCGGCAAAGGACTCGCCGCTCTGAGAGAGTCGGCGAGATTCTGGCAGACTTTGTCGCTTACACCCATACTGTCGAACATTTACTTGTTCTACGCGAGTGAATCTAGTGCATCTTTGACCGTATCATTGATGGATTAGTTGCTATTGATAATACCCTGGTCGTTCGACTCAGAGAAGAGAGAGGTGTTCTTTTAATAATAGAGAATTTAAGAAGTAAATTGTTCTCAGAACAAAATAAATAACTACCTGGACATCGACAGCAGTGCTTTGGTCAATAGAGGAAACAAAGGAAGTAACGAGTGAATAAATCTATTGGTAATAAAGAAGGGTTAAACCAGACGTAACATATTAGAGAAAATGTCCTGGATTTACCTTGAGCTGATCCATGTCATCATTTGTGGGCGATATTTGATGAAGGGCGACGTCCAAGATGGTGACCTGGTCTAACATGGCGGCAAAGTTCTTCTTGACAGTGAAGGAAGGGAAAGCAATGGACAAGCAAGAATGGGTAAGAGCGGAGACAACTGATACTTTACGATGAGTGACGAAATTATAATAAGTATACAGAGCAGACAATGGACTTTTAATGTTGGATTTGAGAACGAAATCAGGCTCCTCTTTTATACCCGTAGTACACGCTTGTGAGTTCGTACTTAATTGAATAAGGCAGTGGAAACCAACTGAAATCGTTCATTGTTCCGATCAGCAAATTTACTCCTGTAGCGAAGAACGAGAACTTCTTAATTTAATTGAGGAATGTGGTATACAACTTGAAAGAAAGAATGCACCGTGGAATCTAAAGCCACCCACTGGACATAAGTCAAGAAAGGAAATGCCCTGGGTTACAAGCATTTAACTTCACCCTTCAGTTTCCTTGCTCTTGACAGCCAAACGATTATTTGACTCGCAGGAATAATAATAAAAATAGGGCACAGTGATTCAGACCATGATGTTAAATTCCATCTGAAAGTAGGCAGGTTATTTACTTTCTTGACCC
>JASFDH010000040.1:0-45354 GCA_036937195.1 Nidularia pulvinata | reverse complement strand
CAGTATACTCCTTACGGCTTTGAACTCGATATGATGAAGGTGAGTGCCGGTGCAATACGTTCTCTGCATCTGCTGACCCATCCCAGCGCTCTATGGAAAGCGTAGGTGGCCCCGATGCCAAAAAGGCCCGCTGGTCCCCCACTTCTGCCTTTGCTGGACAGAACAGCGCTGCCGGTGCCAACGCCAACTCTCAACGTGATGCTTTTGCCAACTACGGCTACGGACCCCAAGCGACTATCGCCCAGTCGGCGTTCGCAAACTCCCCCACCTCTGCCGGTGGCTTCGCTGGCAACCCCCTCTACTCTACGCCCTCTCTGTCCATCAACACACAGTCCAATGGACAGGGCATGACGCCCCAGCTAAGCCCTAACACTGCGGCAGCCGCCTTTGCCGTCCAGCAACAGCAGCAGCAGCAAGCCGCCCAACAGCAGCAGGCCCAACAGCAGCAACAGCAACAGCAGGGCAACTCCAACGGGAACGGATATGCCAATTTCGGGGCTTATAACATGCTCGGAATGGGTATTCCCGGCATGAACATGCTCAGTTCCTTCCCGTACAATGGTCAAATGGCCAACTTCGCACAGGTATTGCCTACTTTTTTTTTCTCGCCCGCCCCGCGTCTAACACCATGTATTCCTTTTTCCCCCTCCTAACGATGCAGAACTTCAACAATCAGCAACGCATCCCCTCGCTGAACCTCAACATCCCCGCCGCCCAAGCCGCTGCCGCCTACTCCCCCGTCGCCCTCTCTGCCGCACTCTCTGCCTCCTCCAATGCCACTGGCCGCACAGTTTACGTTGGCAACCTCCCTGCAACTGCCTCCGTCGACGAGCTCCTCAACCTCGTGCACTTTGGCCCGCTCGAGTCCATCCGCGTCCTCCCCGAAAAGTCCTGCGTCTTCCTCTCCTTCCTCGATGGTGCAACCGCCGCTGCCTTTCACGCCGACGCGACGATCAAGAAGCTCGCCCTGCACGGGCAGGAGCTTAAGATTGGTTGGGGCAAGCCCAGCCCAGTCCCCGCCCAGGTCGCGCTCGCCATCTCGCAGAGCAACGCTAGCCGGAACGTATACCTTGGCGGCCTCGAGGAGGGTATGACAGAGGAGCAGCTCCGCGACGACCTCAGTCGCTTCGGGCTCATTGATCAAGTCAAGATCGTCCGGGATAAGAACATCGGATTTGTGCACTTCCTTAGCATCTCCGTTGCTACCAAGGTGAGGCTTCATTTTTTTTCTATTTACCCGCTTGCCGAATTTGAGATTAACCACGTGGGTTCAATCAGGTTGTGAACACCCTCCCGACCGAGCCGCAGTGGGCCGGCAAGCGCGTGAACTACGGTAAAGATCGGTGTGCGTACATCCCCAAGTCGCAGCAGGCCGCTGCTCAGCAAGCACAGGCGGCCGCCGCCCAGTCGCTCGTCGCTCAATCAAACATGACGCCCCAGGGTGCAGCACCATTTTCCCCGTTCACGCCGTACGCCGCGAGCCCGTTCACCCCTGTGGACATGATGGGCGGCCAGGGCGGCCCCCAGGCTATGAACCGTACTGTGTACCTCGGCAACATCCACCCTGAAACGACGACGGAGGACTTGTGCAATGCCATCCGCGGCGGCGTCCTTCAGAGCATGCGTTATATGCAGGACAAGCATATCGCTGTACGTCGTGCCTTTCTCCCCTGATTACCCCCTGACTAACTGTTCTCTTACAGTTCGTGACCTTCGTTGACCCCGCGGCAGCGTTCACCTTTTTCCAGGTCGCCTCGTACCAGGGGCTGACACTTAACAACCGCCGGCTCAAGATCGGCTGGGGCAAGAACTCGGGCCCCCTCCCGCCCGCGTTGGCGCTCGCGGTCCACTCCGGTGCCACGCGCAACGTGTACATCGGGAATATCGAGGACTTTGAGACCTTTACCGAGGACAGGCTCAAGCGCGACTTTGGCGAGTTCGGGGACATCGAGCTCGTCAATTTCCTCAAAGAAAAGTATGTGCTGTAGACTCTTTCCTCTCTGAATAGAACTAACTTGCGGCGTGCTTTATTAGGAACTGCGCGTTTGTGAACTTTACGAACGTCTCAAACGCCATCAAGGCGATCGACGGCATCAAGAACAAGCCTGAGTACGCGAATCTGCGCATTGCGCACGGGAAGGACCGGTGCGCGAACCCCCCGCGCTCGGGCCCCCAGGGCGGCTCCAGCGGGCGCCGCCAGACGAGCGGCAACACACAGGCGAACGGGGAGGTGTCTCCGAATACCGGCGCGGGTGAGGGCGAGGACGGCGAGATGGGTGGCCTTGAGGGCAATGACGAGCAGCATGACGAGCACGTGGAGGCACAGGAGATGCATGTCGATGGTGGAGAACACGTGCCGAATGGCGTTGTTGCCACTGCGTGATTAACTTCCAGTCCGCATTTCCCCCCATCCGTACCGGCTTCAGTCTCCCTCGTAATGTAATCAGCTCCGAATCTGCGACTACCCCCACCCCGCCACCGCCCCGTCATGTGCACGATGGGGAGGGCTTAAGTGCTCTCCTCGGATACCCCCCATGTGGCGTCGTTAGGCGTAATACAAACGAACGAACGACCCCTCATACTCACTGTCCTTGCCTTGCCATCTGTCTCTGCGTTTCTTTGCGTCTCTGTCCATCTTGTCTCTCCCTCGTTCCCTCTCCCCCATTAGCGCGATATCGAAACCCCACCCACCTACCCCTACCCCTCCCCCCTAAAACAACTCCCAGTGGATGGAAGATGTTTGGCTCCGGGATCCCGCCTACGCCTTGCCAGCCTTTACTGACTCACTTTGGTTGGTTGGCCTCATCGTTCGCCCTCTGCTGAGGTTGGATCTTTTGGGCTATTGGTTGTCGCTTCTTTATTACATTCTCTTCGTCCATGTCTCTTTTCTTTTTTTTGTGTTCGTGATTAATACTTTGCTTCATATACATATGTGCTTTCCCTTGTTCCTTTCTCTTTATTACCCTCCGAATACTTCACCTACATAGTATTTTGAACCTTTTTATTTCTTTGTTCATACTTTGCCTTGCATTTGGTGGTTATCCGCCGTCCACTCTCTATACTTCCTCTCTTTCTTAGTCTCTCTGAACTCCCTAATTCATGGTCATGTTCCGACCGATCCTCGTCATCTACAATACCGCACGCCTTGTCCATCCCTAACTTGAACCTTACAGACGGACACTCTACCTCGCTCATTACGAACTGTGCGGCTAATTCCCGCCTAGTGTCGCTCTCTGCTCTTGGCGTTTTGAACAAAACAATTCTAGTAGTGTATATACGAGCCTGCATCAACTGTCGCTCGCTATCTTGTGCGCATTGTATTGTCTGAGCAATAAAACGGAGTAATATCACATCATCGAACCCTTGAGGATCTACTTATTTCCTTCGATTTACTATCCAGGTGACGACAAAGCAATGGGCCGACACTGTTCTTTGCAATGAGCTTGATACTTAGAATGTTCTTGGAATGCGTCACGGGGGCGCGCGTTACGGAGTCGGAGTCGCGTCTCTTCAAGCTCCCTCTTCATCCAAACTTTAATTTCATTCATTGACCTTGACTTTGAAGCTGGCTTCCTTCCTGCAATTTGCTTCTAGGCGTTCTTTCGTTTAATCACCTTCTATTTTATTTTTATACAGGTTATCATGTCGTGCATAAGATATTCGACTGATCCATGGTCTGCACAACTTAGCAAGGTTCTCAGACGCGCACAGGCTCGTGAACGTAGCGACTCATCGACATCTTCCAGTTCACACCATCCCCCAGGTCGTATATGGAGGCATGAAGTGAGCTTATGTGTGTTTTCAGACTTGAACGGTGACAAGTTTGGGCCGCGGTGGAGGAGGTTTGTGAGGATCGAGAACGCCGGATTGAGCGGGCTGGCGATGTACGAGATTCCCGAAATGCAAGGGGCTACGTCAAGAGACCAAGAACCAAGAGAAGAATGTGGAAATTCGACGATCCTGGAGACTTTCTTTGGCGGGCCCTCAGACCCTGGCATGGACGTTGATGGTATGCTGGACACAATTAATGCGAAGGTCGTATATTTCCCCGCATATGCGTGCACATCATTTGCTGTAAGTGTCACCGTTCTTTGAATTGTTGATAGTCTTGTTGATCCATTTGTTCAGACCGGCCAGGTTATGAAAGCTCACCTCCTAGATCGTCCTGAGATTCGACCTTTCCCTGCCAAGAATGGGTTCGCTGTCCAGTCCACAACTATTCCCTTGAGCCCTCTCAGTGTCGGTGTTTCGCTACGGGAATGGGAGCCAGTCTTTCATTCAGAAGAGGGCGCACTCTCGAAGCAGCCTGTCTTCAGTACCCCGCAGTCTTCGCCTTCCTTCGAGACTCCCAGTTTCTCAGATATACCCCAAGCCCTCGAAACGTCGTTATCTGACCCTGCCTCCCCGCTCTCCCAGTCATCCAGCTTCTCGGAGAAACCTCAAGCCCTCGAAGCATCGGCACCTGATCCAATCTATAGTCAGGCTGATATCAACCTAGATGAAGACGAACCACAAGTGAAAGAGACTCCGTCGCGAAACTCATACATAAGACTTAGCACAGGATTCTTGCTTGCTGCCGCGCTATTCATTACCAGTCGAATAACTTTGAACAGTGAAGCACGCCCATGGCATTATCAACTCAAATAATATACCTACACACATGCATTCGAATCTGTCTTTGAAGATGAAGATGGAATAGGTGCGCTGATCTTAGCACTGTCTTCAATGATAAAGTCGATGAGGTCTGGATCTGGCCGTAGAGGAGTTGCAGATGATACTCGGATGCCCAAGCCCAAGCCTTTAAACAATTGAACTTGAATTTGTACCACTGTATTCGATTTGTAAACACTCAAACATGTACCATTGTATTCGGTTTGTACGCATGATAATATATATATTGACAAACATCGACCTCGGTTCCTGAAATACTTCAGATTACTAGAAGGAGAGCTAGTAGAAAACTTTCAATATATGGACCTATTTCAAAACAGCTTTTCACTGCAGCTCGGCGGGAAGGGCATTGTAACTGTCAACGAGCAGAGTTAGATAAAGGCACGAAGAGAATAGCCAGAATGGCACGAACGCGGGGCAAAGCTCATCCCAAGCTTTGCTAGGGTGCACCTGCTTCTGAATATCTTTCGGGCTCTCGAGCATGACGGTGGCGAGACCCGCTTGCTTGTGCCAGAAGATGTGGCAATGGAAGAACCAGGGGCCTATAGAGGAATGGCATTACAACATTGCTATGAATGAAGCGGCGTTAGAGACGAACCTGGGTTATCAGTACGGAATCGGAGGGTGGTGCCAGAGCCGCCGACGCCAGCAGTCTGTCAAGCAAATCAATATAAACTGTCAAGAATATAACATGGGATGTGGCCTACATCGCGGCGAATGGGATCGATCTCGTTGGTTGCATTGCTGGTCATGGATTTGACGAGGAAGAAGTTACCACCATGGAGATGGAGGGCTGGAAGGTTGCAATCAGCAAAAGAAAGTGCTTAACCATGGAGTACACATACGATGAGCATCGTCGTCATCGCTGAGATTACAGAAAGTATCAGTAACAGCTTAAACGATAAGATCACAGCACTCACGTCGGGGGGAATATGATCTGGATGTTCTTGTTCTTGGGCAAAATGAAGGTGTTCTCGGTCGGGTCGAAAGAAGCCTGATCGGTGGCTCCGTTGAGAACTTTCACAAGAGTAGGAACTTTCGGGGCCACGTAGGAAATGTTGTTGACGTTCCAGATGGCCTTTCCAGTTACTACGGTGAGGTCGAGAGTGATGTTGACGTCAGGAATGCCGGGCTAATATCGTGCCGGTGTGAGAATTAAATATGAAAAACTTTGAAAACTATGACATACAGTGACGGGAACCAGAGGCTACACGGGCACATCAGCATGATATTTCTGATAGAGACAAACTAACTCACGCGAAGATCGGCTTCGATAAGGGAGACGCCATCAGCTGGCCCGAGTGTCATGGGAGCAGTGGGGTCAGCTTTGGGTGCTCCTGCATATCGTAGAATGCCTCGCGAGAGAGTAGCGTTCTCTGTGAGAGAGGTTAAGAAGGCAAGGCTATCATTTTAGGGCTGATGAAAGACGCACGGTTCAAGTTGCGAGCAGCGGCTCCTCCAACGAAGGGTGCGTTGATCCAATAGTTATCGATAGGCTGGTTCGCAGTCAGCTGCAATTGAATCGTTAGATAAGACAATGAATATAAAAGCACTATAAGCACGTACAACAACCGAGTATCGCTGTCCAGCAAGCATCTGAATCGAGTCGACAGTCATGGGCTTAGTCGCCCCGCCATCAGCTTCAATAATAGCTTAGAGAAGTTGTGCAAGTCAGTCTTACAACATTATCACGGTAGATTCAAAGCAGATTTACTCAGATTATGTTGATCAATAGAGAATGTGAAGACGCTGCGAGCGGACTCGTTGATGATGCGGAGACGGTAGCGTTTGCCCTTAACAACGTTGGTAACGGACCACGGGACAGCTGGACCACCGTTAAAGCGACCAGCGCCGTTTACTGTCCCGGAGTCTGGGATGGGGACGACGCCAGTTGCTTCATATGCAGCGAGGAGAGGCACCGTTGAGTTCTGCCACCAGTCGGCTGTTGCAGCACGATTAGGATATGAATCAAGATGAGTGATGCGGTCTTACCGATTTGGATAATCTACAGACGATATATAAGTCAGAAATTGTTGATCTACGACGAAGAACGGGTTGTTTTACCGTGGACAAGTCGTCTACGTCGTAGAGGCTTCTCAGGGGATCCTGTGGATCTATAGATGGAATGAGACGGAGTCAAAAATATTTTTGCAAGTTCCAAACCGTAAATGATAAGAGGTCCACGGAAGCCCTAATTAAACAACGACACATGAGCATGACACGAAATCAGGTGAGGCGCTTAACTCACATCGACGTATTGGACACTCAGTTCGCTGGAAAATTGAAGACGGTTAGCATGTCAGCAACAGAGAAATGTGAGTCCTACCTATGATACCAGAAGGTCCCAGTTTGCGTGAGAGGGGCTTCATAGATATAGCTTGCATTTGGTGCAATCGGACAGGCCGCAACGCCTGGAGATCCTTCGTCGTACGAGTTCTGAGTAGTGAAGAAGATACCATCTAGATTAAGTGCAGTACTGCGACGCATAGTTGGGTCGGTCTACAGCCATAAATTGAGCAGCGAATAAAAAACATCTGCCCGATGATGTTTTACCAGCTTGTTATTCACCGTAACTCGAAGGGTCTGCCCTTTGACGGCTGTGATGGCAGGGCCAGGATAGGCTCCATTGGCTACGATAGTGCCTAAAATATGCTGCATTAGCCATGAAATCTTCGATCAAGCCGAAAATAATAGCCTACTTCGCGAAAATCCATCTGGAGCCAACCGAGCGTTGGCGATGTCAAGAGTAACGTCCTTGAAACTAGCCCGGGATTCAAGGGCCAATCCAAGAGTAAGCTTGAGTAGCGAGAAGAAAGCTGTCGAAGCGAGGAACAACTGCATGCTGAGCACTTGATGACCCTCTAAGCAGTAATAATGACTCGCCTTTATACCTTTCCAAAACATCTTTCATTCGCAGATGAGTATGCCAAGGCCGACTGAAATGTAGATGGCGCCTCCCTCAACGATATAAACAGACGAGTATTGGTCCACGAACGAATATCAGCACATGAAATTGTCTGTGCGGAAAACATGACACAAAGGCATCGAATAGGATAGGCCGAGTGGTACATCTTCAGTGACAACAGTCGTTGGAAGATTGTTGTTTGACGTGAACAGCACCCCTCGCTCCAATCAGCAGTCCTAGAATTTCAAGTAGACCATGCAGAGTTTTGTTAACCGGAGATGTTCGGTACCGTAAAAAGTGGGACCGCGCGGATAATGCGCTAGAACGCGACATCTTCAACGACCAAATCCAGTACTGGTTAATTGACTTCGCACGACCTAGACAAAGACCACGACGAGCATTGGCAACGAAGAACCTCATATGACAATCCTGAGGAGGAGTTCCAGTGAATATCCGATGTTATCCGACATGGTGACCTGGAAAATGACATGGGTCTCGATTGTCTAGGAGAGATGCTTGTGGGGAATGAGCAGGATGCGTACATGCAGATGATGCCAAGCAAATTCAAGGCTTTTATGCTGGCGTCGATTCTCGCGCTATTCGCACATTTGGCTCAGAGAATCGTATTCCTTTCTAAAATTTGCACACAGTAACAAACGAAAAGTGAGTGATTGGTGTAAGAAGCAGAAGTGGAGCAGGAAGACATTGACAACGAAGAGTTGATGCGGATCTAGTTTAGGAAATATATGTACTCACGTGCTGTACGAGTCGTCGCGTCGCGTCGCGTGAGCCTGTGGGACTTGCGCAGTGCGCACGGACTCAACGACATGATCTGATCGTCACAACAACCACGAGCAGTCAAAATAACAACGCCATGCAAGGACATCCACGACGAAACGTTTCAACCGATGGACGATGATGAGCGAAAGAACGAATAGGCGAATATTTTAAGGAAGACTGCAGGAGTTTCTCGGTGGGGGCACTGAGGCGGAAGGTGCAAGTGGGGGGACGAGGATGAGATGGGGAGTCTGGAGATCTTGGCGGTTACTGGTGCTGGTCCAGTAATTTAGGAAGATAACTTGGCGTGCTTTGAGAATTACGTTCCCGGTTTTATCTGGGATGCCGTCTGGGATGGTCATGAATAGGATGAAGGAGTGTTTCCGTTTCTGATGACTTCCTCGCTGTATGTATGTCTGCTGATTTGTTCCTTCTAACAGCTTCAAATTATACCCTGTACATATTAAAACTATTACATTGCTGAAGAAAACAGTACTGATTCGATGAATGGGAATGGCCGAATGAGCACTGAAAGCTATATGGTATAAATTGACAAGGAATTGCAATTGACAATGGTAAGTATTACGTGCATGATGTTAACACTGCCGAGCGTACGCCGATGGGAGTAGCCGAGACGAACTTCAAGGGGACTTGCATTCAAAAAGCAATCGTCTTTCTTACTACAAGCGATGAGGCAATATGGCGTCTAGATGGCGTTGTACGGCATACTTATACCCATGCGGGAAAGGGAGTGCTTTATGGCTTTACAGCACTGGGCGTCAATGTGGTTAATAGAGTCGCGTTTGTTCGTGAAGTACTTTGCGATGGTAGAATTGGTGAAGCTTTCCTGAGAGGGCAGCGGCGAAGCATGAATGGGAGCAATGGAAGCCGGTGAACGGGAGTATAAAAAAATAGTGTGCGAGACAAGAATATTAAATAAACAGCTATGGTACATATAAAAGGCGCGTCAACGTAGGATGGGGCTGGTGATAGATCATGGTGGAGATGAGTAGGATGAGTGAGGGGGGGGGGGCGGTCGGAGGCGGGATGGACTAGATGTCAGAGGCGAACAAAGGAACGAGAAGTGTCTACGACACGGGCGCTTGTCCCTCCTCGTCGAGGACAACGATCTGCGGCTTGGCGCGCGCGCGCCGCGGGAGGGGCTTGACTTGCCGGTGGAGCACGAACCCTGTGTATATTTCGCTGTCGCTGTCCGAGTCGGAGTCGTCGTCCGAGTCGCTCTGGTGCTTGTGGCTTGTAGGCGAGGTGCTAGAGTCGCTTGAAGAGCTGGAGGAGTTGGAGGTCGAGGAGGAGGAGGAGGAGGAAGAGGTCATCTCGGTGTCTTCGTCCTCTGAGTGGTGCGAATGCGAGCGGTCCTCATACACGCCGAGACCGAGGTTCTGTAGGAGTGAGTCAGACACGCGTAGTCGTTATCTGGAGCGAAAACAAGACACACCATCTCAATGTACGCCCCCATCTCGTCGTCTACGTTCTCGATGTCAACACTAGCAGGATCCTGGTGGGCGAGGAGCGCGTTTGAGGCCTCGAGCTGTGGGAGGAAGGCTTGGATGCGCGACAGTACTGTGGGTAGATAAGACTGAGAATAACAAAGGCGGACAGGGGGAGCGTACGTTCAGTGGGGGGCTTCACGGCGAAGGTGGTGCGGTCGCCGAAATCGAACTTGGGGAAGGCGGGGGGTTCAGCGGGGAGGGAGGTGGTGGATGCTAGCTTCTCGAGGGAGTGTTCTGTGAACTGTGTAAGTTGATATTGGGGTGAAAGATAAATGGGACACACGGATGCGACGTGCTCGTGTCTCGTCGTCCTCGACGTCGAGCTTCTCGTGCTCGACGGCCATGGCGGGACGTTGAGACATGGTCGTGACGGACGTTACTGCAAAGATTATGAATAGAATTGAAGAAACAGAGATAAGGAGGGAGGTCGCGTGCGAGGGGGTTAGTCCGCCGAATTCAATGATCGCCTCGACAAAAATTCAGTCCACACCGATCGCCCCCCTGCCGATCGCCACAACACTCACAAATACCCTTTTCCTCCGTCCTCCACCACAATTTCGCACTTCCGCACGGTGCTCGCTGGCATCTGCGCCTCTCTGCGCTCATTCGTCCCTACCATGCCCGGAAAAATACTAGAAACGACATCAAGTACAAAGCTCGGCGGATACGATTTTTATAGAAATGTCCTAGGGAGTCCACAGTACATCGTTGCGCCGATGGTTGATCAGAGTGAGCTGGTGCGTTGCTAAAAAGTAATTGCGGAAGACTGATTTATTCATATAGACCTGTAGGCATGGCGCAGGCTATCGAGGCGCTATGGCGCGCAAGTAAGTGAGGGTTCCTGTATTTTCAGTCGATTACAGATTCGCTGATTGCAGTGTAGCTCATCTACACGCCCATGATTAATGCAAAAGTATGTCCTTCCCACCCATGTCATCACCCCGGATACCTAACGTAAGTATCCAGATGTTCGTCGATGCTTCGAACAAAACCTACCGCCAGGCCAACTTCGACATCCCCAACGGCGAAGAAGGCGCCCCTGCAACCGACCGTCCGCTCATCGTCCAGTTCTGCGCCAACGACCCCGAGCAGCTGCTCGCTTCCGCCAAGGTCGTCGCGCCACACTGCGACGCCGTCGACATCAACTTCGGCTGCCCACAGGACATCGCGAAGAAGGGCCGGTATGGCTCGTTCCTGCAGGATGACTGGGAGCTCATATATAAGCTCAGTAAGTGTTAGTTTTCTATATGGGAAGGGTAAAAATGCTGATGGGGGCATAGTCAATATCTTGCATGTGAACTTGGAAGTCCCTGTGACGGCGAAATTCCGCGTGTTCCCGACGGTGGAGAAAACGGTGGAGTATGCGAAGATGCTGGAAAGGGCGGGGGCGCAGATTATTACCTGCCATGGACGGATACGCGAACAACGTGGACACAATACAGTACGTCTCTCTTTCTTCTTCCTTTGCTCTTCCTTTATCCTTGCGGTTTTTTCTTCTCCTCTCTCCCACCTTCCTATTTTTGACTCCCACATCATACTCACCCATCCCCCAAATAGGGCCTAGCAGACTGGGCCAAAATCCGCGCAGTCAAGCAAGCAGTCTCCATCCCCGTCTTCGCGAACGGCAACATCCTCTTCCAGGAGGACATCACCGCGTGCCTCGCCGCGACCGGCTGCGACGGCGTCATGTCCGCCGAGGGGAACCTCTATAATCCCGCACTGTTCGCCGGGCTGGGGGCGTACGCCCCTGCACCTTTGCCCCTACCCTCAACCTCTTCTCCTACACCCTCCGCCCCTGCGCTTTCTCCCAATTCCTGGTACGACTCCGACGCCGCCCTCCTTACACAGCACCCTCCACACGCCTCCCTCGCGCTCGAATACCTCTCCGACGTCCTGTCCCTCCAAACGCGCACGACCGTGAGCGGGATCAAAGGCCACCTGTTCAAGATTATGCGCCCTGGTCTCGCGCGCGAGCTTGACCTGCGCGACCGCCTCGGCAAGATCGTCGTGCGGCAAGTGCGCGGCGGGCTTACGGAGGAGAAAAGGGAGAAGGAGAGGGAGGGGATTAGGCAGTATGTGGGTTTATGTGAGGAGATGCGGGAGAGGATGGAGGTGCGTTTTTTTGCGTTAGTGTGGTTTGTTGGAGGTAGGGGTGCTGATGGGCTTTCTTTTTTTTTTTTGGGTAGCGTGATGAGAAGGCGGCTCTGGCAGGTGGCAAGACGCTGCGCGACCTGATCACGATCGACCCCGCGACAGGGCTGAGGATCCTCCCGCACTGGCTCGCGCAACCGTATTTCCGGCCGCTGCCTGTGCCCGCGAGCGAGGACACGGAGAGTGGAACGAAGAAAGAGAAGAAGAACGGGAAAAAGGATAGGGTGATAACGGGTGGTACGTACTTTTTATTACGCCGTGTTGTGATACTCGAGGTATTGATGGGTGCCTTCAGTACAAGCCGCGCTCCCTCCCCCTTCTGTTCCATCCTCCGTAGCTGAGATACCCCCTCCTCTTCCCCTTCCTCCCCCTTCCTTTGCCTCGGAACCAGAACCTACGCCTATATCCTCCGAGACGATACCCGTACCCGCCGTCTCGACGAAGCGCCCGCAGCCGGACGAGGGCAGTGAGGAGGCAGAGCAGGACCAGGAGGGGAAGATGAAGCGGGCGAGGGTTGTAGGAGAGGAGGAGGCGCGGCAAGCATAAGAGTTCATTTGGACTGTTGAGCTTGAGCTAGAGCTACCAAGGTAGTGTGGGGGAAAGAAGTTGGACGATCTGGAAGTAGAATAAAATATAAGGTGATATCCTTTGTAGACCATGATATCTGGATGGATGGATAGAGTTGTTGGATTTTTTTATTTGTTATCGCTAATTGTAATAGGCTTCTGCGATCCTAGCTTACCTCGCAGTGATGCATAACGCTTGACGAGTCTACTTTCTTGCTCGTCGGCCTTAATGAGAAACGGAAGTACAGAAACCAGTTATTTTTCTGGATTACACAACGTAACTACGAAAATTTACTACTTTTATTAGCATCTATGCCCAACTCTGCGTATGAAACGTCTAGTGAGTGGACTCACGCCGCTCGAGTCGCTCATACACGCCTTTACTTTTTCACGACGACTTCCCCTGGGTCCCGAGGCCCTTGCGTTTCGGTAGTCTTCCGGACCTGGATTCCCAAAAGCCCTCGTGCGCGGCGCAGCAGAATACACCACGCCTCCGCGCGTGTGTCGTACCTCCCTTGAGGACAAAAGCCAGTCGTACTCTCCCTCGTGGGCCTTGACGAGCGGATATAGACTCGAGTCCAACCCTCACAGTTCAATCGAGAAGCAAGGATGCGCCGTCGAAGTCGGCGCCGTGTCCTCGTGAGCTATTACTTTTGCCTCTGAGGAGCGGAAATCAATCTTGGTAATGTGCACGGTTGCTCGGTGTCGCCCAATGTCGGAAGGAGGTTGGTGGATGCGGGATCGCTGAGCTTCATTGACGGGATGACCCTTCGCCTTCGTTTTATCGTGTTTAATCTGGAATAAAATGAATGACATCGTCTCCTCGGATAGTACCCCATCATGCATGACCATCGGAACCATGATCTGCTGTTTTTCAGCGTACTGACTCGCCATCCCGCGCATGAACGCTTCGAGGACATTATGCGCTGTAATCTCCTTATCCTTCCCGACCAATCAAAATGCGAGAGACGCACGAGAGCCCCATTGAAAGCGTCCTTGGACGAGCGAGTCGAGCCGTTGGTGGCGGGAGCGTTGAGAAGGTCGTTGTCGAAGTGGTCCCCAAGGAGCGCGCGAAGAAAATCAAAGAAGATAGGCGGGCAGACATATACGCATATGCTAGGAGTGTAACCCCTGAAAGCCCGGTCATAGGCAGTTGTAAGTAGCAGTCGCGCGACAAGCGTGTCTCCTTTCCCGGGGTGCAGCAGGATTGAATATACCACTGCAACCAACCGACAAACTTAGGATGTCTGCCAAATTGAACATGACATTCCACTCACGGTGGGTATTGCATCACTATCAAATCTAAAGGTCATATTTATTTTTAGGTCACCAGCCCTCGCAATTGATCCTCTGCATACTCGATCGTGAAACGTTTGATACGCCTCTCGTGCATCTTACAAATGCTGATTGTAATCTTTGAATGACTTCGTTGGGCAGTTTGCAATCAGAAATAGACCCTATAGTTTGGTAACATAGCATTCGAAGCTAAAGAGGATCATATAAACATTCGACGTTGAGCAGCAGGAAATGAACATAATGGCGCCAAGTTCTCGCGCAATTTGCTCCAATTCGTCACCAAGGCCAGCATCATTGCATAGTTGAGCATGCTGTATAATCTCATCTACTACAGCTGGTCCAGAAACCGGAGTCGCAAAACCGCGAAACAAGCTTCAGGATTTTTGTTTACATTTGGAGCGTAGCCAAACAGAATACGCGTAATGATATTCACTATTTAATTGCTTGCTCAGCAGATGACGTGTCAACAGACTGGTGGAGCGGGAGGTAGTCGAAATGAGCACTCACTGCAGGGAAATTTCCCCTTCAAGATTGGTTCTATTTGGCTATGCTCCAAATGTAAACAAAAATCGTGAAGCTCATTTCGTGATTTTGCGACTCCGGTTTCTGGACCAGCTGTAAGTGAACTCCCGTCCCCACGATGTGTCCAACTATAAATAGCCCATAATTCATTTCCTTGCAATAATCAAAACTGCGCATCACCGCCTCATCACAAATCCCTGCATACAGCTGATTCTGGTGATGGCGGGTCAGGATAGTTGTCATGGTGAAAGTGATGTACCGTATGTAAATATGTATAAAATACCAGGTAGTCCATTACGAGGCTCGTTAACGCTGGTCGTTTAACCCTCACTATAACTGCTGTGCAGCTTTCTGTATCTAACTTCCACTGATAGCATAATGGCGAGACTGTCTTCACTTCTTTTCATCATAACCGCTGCGATTGCACTCTCCTCTCAGGCTGCCCTTGGTGCACCGACCAAGCCAACAATCAAGCCCTTGCATGACCGCGTCATTGTTAAGACCCTCCACCAGGAGAGTAAAACTTCTGGAGGGATTGTCATCCCTGATACAGCAAAGGTATGTGATCATTTATTTCTTCTCGTGAACTGGATGAATCTAAAATGATATCCTCACTCTGCTCTTTCAGGAGAAGCCACAAGAAGGCGTAGTGTTGGCAGTTGGCTCTGGAAAGGTTTCCAAATCGCGTAAAAAGTAAAACTGCTGAAAGTGTTTTCCTTCTTAATAGAGCAAAGGTATGCAATCACTATTCTGAACGTTATGTGTGATGATTTAAAAGTTATCCTTAGACTCTCTGCGCTCTATCAGGAGAAGACCAATGCCTGGTCTGAGGACAGATGTTGGCTTGACGTTGTGGAAATGCAAAAGATGGTGGCGAGGATGATTAGCATGAGTTCTGCTATCTAGAAGAGAAAGAGAAAAGATGTGAAAGTCGAATTAAACGAATTAAATAAATAAAAACATACAAGCTATTTCTGGTCCTAATGCAACAGCGAGATATCCTGTAGAGTGAGTTTTCGGTTGAATTCCGCTGAATTTTGGTGATATCGATATTCATGACTTGCCTACTCACCGAATGTACATTGCCCAATAGCAGTGGCGCTCCCGATATTTGCTTCTACCTTGAGAAATCCTGCGAGGTTGGAATGGAGCTGGCGGCCCCATTACAGTATGGTCGGCATTAGAGTATTGTCGTTACAGGCGACGGAGAAGTGGATAGGAATCATTAGAAGAACACGGGTAGAACTAGAGGTATGATTTTGGCTAGACTCAGGCATTCGCACAGCCACGTCCGGTTCGGCCCATATAGGTACTGGGATATCGTTTAGTGGTGTTCACGTCCGAAAGAGGAATAACACACCATTGTCAAGTAAATGAGCTCTCGAGGTTTCACTAGGTTGAACAGAACGGTGCATACGCGCTTCGCTAGTTCACACACGGTGCGCATTTTGCCCATCCCGGAACTCTGAATGATGGGGAAGCAGTTGGAATAAGACGACTTGCGATGTATGTGATGGTCATTAGACGATGACATAACATTTATCGTATCGTGTAGGAGAATGTGGGTGTCGACAGTGAACGGGGCTTTTAAAGAGTGTATTGTCAAGACAGTGCGGAAACACAGCATGAGGTGTACCTTTTCCTATAAATGCATCTCAGAGTTATTCAATAAGTAAAATGAATTCCCACTCACTAAGTATGTTTCTTTGAATTGACTTTGATCTTGGGGTACAAGCTGTTGAAGGATCTATGGGATAGGAAAAGAAGTCAATAACGCAGTGAGTGTTGCCTGACAAGTGAGCATCGAACATACTTAGTACCCGCAGCAGTCTGAAGGTGCTCGCCTTCCATGCTCGAAGAACGAATTCCTGCAACGGTACGTTTTTCTCAATAAAATTTGCTGCGTCATTGTTTGCGACAAAGTCACTCCTTATCCCTCCAGTCTCTTGGCATACAGCTCATAAAATAACGCCAAGGTCGTCCAATTTTTTACGTGGGGTATAGAATCTCGAGTACCTGACAGAATAAGAAGTCTGAATGCATCCTTATCCAGTGCCTTGTGTTCTTCATTGATCCATCTGTCCAGCACAGTTTGGGAAAGTAGCTTGGGCCGCTGCAAGAGGAAAAGACGTGAGGAATCCGGATGACAAGAAAGCACAGAGACAGGTCATAGAACTAGCGAGATAGATCATCAAATGCGAGACAGCGGGACTGGGTAGTCTCAGTCGTTAGTTGTAACAAAGTCGATTGGTAACCAATAAGCAAGTCTTAGATTCAATCACAGATATCCTGCGGCAGTCTCACAGGATGCATTTGGATTGATAGGATTTTCGGAAGGAGAGCGCCAGTGGACGCGAAGCGAAGTACAGAACTTCGCCAACGTTTCTTGTTGGTCAACTCCCGTGTCAGCGTCTCGGCTACTCCCGACTTCTCCACGCTCTGCACTCAGCTCTCTTTCGACGCGTCTGCATTAAGCTTACATACCTCATAACATGTCCTCGGATACCTCCTGGCCCATTGGGAAACTTATATCCCATCTCCCTAATGAAGTTCTCCTCACAATCTTCAAACTCACCTGCTTGATATC
Source organism: Nidularia pulvinata (assembly GCA_036937195.1). Classification (NCBI taxonomy): domain Eukaryota; kingdom Fungi; phylum Basidiomycota; class Agaricomycetes; order Agaricales; family Nidulariaceae; genus Nidularia; species Nidularia pulvinata. Next base: position 28,368 of record JASFDH010000040.1, on the reverse strand, counting down.
CCAAAAACCAGCCGAAGAAGAGCGAGACTTAGTCTTCGCCAGCCCGTCCCTGCTCCCAGAAATAACAGGCGATTATCAAACGATGTGGGACCCCGAAGAAGATCTCCTTGCACCTGGTCTCTTTCCATACACACCCGCAGCTGTGTGTACTTCATGGCGCGATCTCCTCGCTTCTGTCCCCGCGTTCTGGACGCGTCTCTTCATCGCTATAGACTCTGACTCGGAGGGCACGTCGGTAGCCGATATCAAGGCGCACCTGACCTGGTCTGCAAATCTGCCACTTAACGTTACACTGGCTCGCCGCTCTCGCGAGGAAGACGCCGCGCATGATCCAGAGGAGCAAGCGCGAGTACGGGAGATCCTCGAGTTCGTTAAACCGCATTTCCATCGTCTCCGGAGTCTCCACGTCAACGTTTTCCGGAGTACCTCTCTACCTATAATCGGGATCCAAATTTCTGGGTCTTTTCCACTGCTTATCACGCTAACACTGGAATGCGAAGCTGAAGACCGAGATCCCGCTGTGTTTAGTAAAGATTTGGAGGCTCCCCACGTGGAATTTTTGCGCCCTTGCGTGCGATCCCTCACGCTGGACGGGTTTAATTTCATGCGCATGCGTCAGATATACGAAGATTGGACTGCAGAGCTTGTTCCAGAACTACAATATCTTACCATAGCCTTTGCCCACCCGCCTGATTCCCCGGAGAACGATGATCAATCTGAGCCAGATGACGACGACGACTCCCAACCCGAACCCATCGACTTCTACCCCTTCCTCGAACAACTCACCCACCTCACTTCGCTCCAATTCCTCCACCTCGCCAATCTCCCATTCGGCCTCGGGGCCGAAGCCCACTTCCCCTACGACTTCCCTTCCTCACTCGAGACCCTAGTGCTTGACACCCTCAGCTGCGAGATCCTCTCCGAGCTATTCCGCAGCTTTCGCGCTAGCGCATTCGCCGTCCAGACACTCAAAATAACCAACTGCTTCATCAACGAGCTCTTGGATTTTAGCATGTCCGACGCACCCGCGCTTATCTTTGCAAATCTTGGGGAGGACGCAGATATTAAGCAGAAGTTGGCGATGTGGTACGGAAGCTCGCTGACTATCGAGGGCTGTCCGTCGTTCGATGATGGAGTGCTGCAGATGCTCGGCGAGAAACCTCCGCTGAGCGGTGGGTGCTTGCAGATGGTTGCGTTGGGCCTGCGGGACTGCGAAAACTTTTCGGTCAGCGCTTTGAAGCGGATGGTTGAGGCGAGAGAGAAGAGAATGAACAAGACAGGTTTCGGGGGCATAGTGGTTTTAGGGGTCAGTGGTACAGGTCCAGAGATTGGAGAGGATGATTTGGCGTGGTTCGAGAGTCATGTCCCGAACTTTATCTACGATGTTGGAGTTGCCTGGGAGGATTAGGATGAGGACACGACATTGTTGAGTTTGTCCTGACGAGATTGATCACAAGTACAAGGACCATGATGGTGAGTTGCATCCACGAGGATATGGACGTGCGCATGATCAATGATAAGGACAGACGGGCACTTCCCAGAGCATTGGTGGGCGACATTCGACGAAGAGCGCAGAAGAGAAAAGGTTAGCTTGGTCCTGGTAGTGCTTTGCCGGGCTTGTCCGGAACTCAGAGCTCGCTACTCTGGAGTATGCAACGGAATTTCTGAAGGAAAAACCGCAGCTCCGAGAAGCTATTCGACTGGGGTGGCAAGGGGTTGCCAGAACCAGTGTTTCGTTGCGACAATTCCGCTTGTTTGGTAAGAAGATTCGAATAGTGTGCACTTATCATGGCTGACATTTTTTTATGTTAGCCATCCTGCAAGAATGCCCCCCCTCAACGCACGCTGAGGCCTCCGCCAGGGAAGACACAGCGAGACGAAGGAATGATGCCCCGAGTAAGTCCATAATTTGCACGAGATTGAATAAGTGACTTACTTGTGGTAACTATTAGCTATGTCATCTCTCAGAAGGCATTTGAGGTTACCTTTATCGGGGACATTCGCCTGCTCCTCTCAGAGGCTATTAATAGCATGAACAGAAAGAGGGGCAAAGGCCACTACGCCAACTTCGTTAGCATTATACAAAGCTCTGGGTCAGGAAAGTCGCGTGCGACTAATGAGCTGGCAAAGTGTGTTGTATCCATCCCAATCAATCTAGGATAGAGGTCTTCGAGCGGTACGATGTCCACCACACTGAGTGAACAGGTGTTACATCGTACTGCTCGCGTATGTGTTCAAGCACGTGCGCAAACATATTGAATAATTTGCCCCTACATCCATGAAGAATGTCCAGGAGCTGGTCACTTGATAGCAAAGCTGCTTGAGAGAGAGAGACATCTCCGCGGGCAAGCCCTATAGGGTCACCATATATGGTCAGGCCGTCAAGGTATGCCTCTTTTGTAGCTTATACGGAGAGACGCGTACTGAATTATTGTCGGCTTCAAAATACGCCATCGCCGATATCGCAGGGTGGAAAAAAGTTGCCTGGTGCATCAAACTCTGGGATAAGTTTGCAGCACTTGTAGTGAAATGTGGGAAGGAGCTAACGAGCACCGTTCATAAGCTCTCGGGAGGTAAATCAAGTTCAGAGGAGATCGCTCTATTTCTGTCCTTCGATGAAGTAGAGAGCCTCACTGACCTGAAATTAGTGAACGACAAAGCAGACCGTAACCTTTCCGACACTTTGCTATCTCTCATGAACAAGCTCTCAGGCTGGCCAGGACCATTCTGCGTCCTCATAATGTCTACTAATTCAGCGTCAAGGCTGCTTTTGCCACATTACCGGATTCATCCGTCTGCCTTCATCGACATCAGCGAAGGGAATAATTCCGTGACAGAAAGCCCTGCTTCCTAAGGAAGGTGTGTGTTAAGGATATGTGCAGCGTCGAGTTCGTGACCAATTCCGGCCGCCCAGTGATCCCATTTTTGCTATCGCGCGTATTCACCTCATTTATTTCAAAGAGATTTGTGGCCAGGCTGAGGCAGCGAAGAAACTTAGTTGCGAAAACATATCAGAGATCATCGAGTCCGGTCGAGCGCAGTTACGTGGGTTAAGCACCTCGTATCTGCCGACACCGTCAGAGGTTCGACCATGAGCAGAGAAGCAAAGGCTGCCTCCATCAGTGTCCGAGTGATGTTGTGGTTGCTGGGAAGGAATAGGATTAAGGACGCGTTGGAAACTTTATAACGGTAGATTTAGTAAATATCCTAATGAGTTTCAACTTATTACAGAGCGTATGCACAACATGATAATACAGAATGAACGGGGGAAATGAAAGCAGATAAATGACGCGTTGCAACTACCAGTAAGGTCAAGTGTTCAAGCTCTCCCCTGGTCAGAGGACGACGAACATCGCTATTCACGCAAGGAGAAAGATAGCTGTTGTCAGAACGAGCAAAAACCAATCAGCCCCACCCAACCCTACCTGGCAAGCTCCTAACTCACCCGCTTCTCTTCATTCAAGTTCATCTCCTGCCCCTCCGCCGCCGCGTCACACTCACCCATAGCCACATCAGGCACCAACAGGCCCTCCTCCGGATGCACATCACGCACACCGCTCCACGCGGGCGGGATGGCTGCCCACGCGACCGCCGCCGCGTCAATGGGGAGCGGGGGCGCCCCCGAGGCGACGGTGCTTTGAGAGTAGCAATCTATGCGGAGCTCCTGTGGGTACAGCACACTGTAAAGTCAATATACAGAGAGAGAGATGGAGACAGACATGTACCTCGAAAGATTTATCCCCCAGCCCCTTCATAGCCGTGATACTCTGCATAATTTGTACCTTCTCCCTTTCTCCCTCTCCATTCCCCCGTAGCGCCTGCCGCTCGCGATACCGTGCCACACGCGCCGACCCCGCGACGACGCGTTGCAGGGGGGGGAACAGGTCCGGCCGGTAACGCTTGAGCATTACCCTGGAGCTGTTGCTGCGTGGGTGTGGCGGGTGCTCGTCGTCTGAGTCGGAGTCGATTTCGAACTTCACGAATTCGGAGAGCATTATGCAGGGCATATTGGAAGAGGAAAGGGTAGGCAGGGAAGGGAATAGGATAGAACAAGACCAGGATAGGCGAGGGGCGGCGAGTCCACTCAGTACTTCTACCTCCTCATAAAGGACGTGCCACTTTCCTTTCAAATGTCTTACCACCTTTGGCATTGTAGGCCACAATTAGGATATAACAGGTGTGTATATCAATGGCGAAGCGACAGTACAGTGTTTATAATGGACCTCTTTAGGAGTTCGGCCATACACAGTAGGGGTATGTGGGGTGTTTCTATTGCTTTTCGCTGTAGGAGTAGCCGAGACGCGTTGAACACGTGACCGTTCTCCGTTGCAAATACGTGAGGTACTCGACGTTGTTGTGCAGAATTCATCCAATAGAGTGTATTGCCCTCGGATGTAAGAGACAGATCTAGAAATGCGCGTTAGCGAGCCCAACAGCACTCAAGACACGCACGCACGCACCTCACTTCATCCTCCTCGCAACCCAAAACTCGGCCCTGTAAACCCACCTCATCATCGCCCCCCGATCAGCCGTATACTCGCACTCGACCGTCCTGCTCGCATCTACCCCCTTCTCCCCTTCCCCTCCAAGAACAACGAACCCAATCTCCTCCGCAGCTCTAATCACTTCCTCCAAACTCAACTCGACCTTCGCCTGTGCGCCGCCCGTCCACAGCAACGGGCCAAGGTTGATCCATGTCCCGCCTGGTCGGAGGAGCGCGAAGATGTGCTCCATTGTGGTGAAGGCGTTGAGCGCGGTATCGAGGAAGAAGAGGGTAGTGATGTAGCTGTACCCGGGGGTTGTGTCGGGGTTGTGTGAGGGGACAGGGGGCAGGGGGAGTGTGAGGAAGTCCTGTTCCACGAGGTGCAGCCGGGGCGAGAGCCGCGGGACGACGTCGGGGAAGGGGATGGATCGAAAGAGGGAGGCGTTGGTGCGTTGGTGGGAGAACCAGTGCGCGTAGGGGCGGAGGGTGTGTTGGTTTGGGGAGGTAGTGGTGTGCGGGGAGAGGAGGAAGCGGAAGGCGAGCGTCATGAAGTAGGAAAATTCGTTCGCCGTCGTGTCGAACCCTACATTATCATAGATGCAGACGATGTTAGACAGCATGAGGTGAACACCACGGGAAACCTGGCGCACCGAGCTCAGCGATCTCCCACGCCAGCCTCCCCAGCCCACACCCTGGCACAAGCACCCTCATCCCCGCGCGTTCCTCCCGCTCCACCAGCCTCAGTACGTCCAAAATCGGCGCGAATATCCGCTCTCTCTCCCCCTTCCCTTCCTCACTCCAGTCCCTTATAAAATGCTTCATTGCCTCGCGCACGCGGCCCAGGTCCGCTGCATTTGGCTCGACGCGGGGCCCAGGGAGGCGCAGGGGGAACTCCTCCGCCGCGAGGGACGCGACGCCCGCGGCGACGACGGCGTTGAGGTCTGTTACGTGCTTTAGGCGCGCGAGCTTCTCCCCGTAGCCAATCGCGTGCCCGATGCGCTTGTGCCCCCGGCCCAGGGAGGCGTAGGCGCGCTGCATCGCATTGCGCTCGTTAGCGGAGAGTTGGGTGTACTGGTCGTAGCTGTGGTATGCGCGCTCGAGGGAGAAGTATGGCGGCCGGGAGGGGGGAGTGAGAGAGAGGAGGGCGCGCAGGTCGGCCCATGTTAGTGGGGGGGCGAGGCGATAGGCGAGGAGGAGGAGGAGGAGGGGGAAGAGGAGGGCGAGGAGGATGTCGAAGGTGAGTGGTGGGGGAGGGAGGGACATGCGTTCGGTTTTGATCCCCTGAGAGCGATGTGACGAAGCGGATGATACCACGGTACTGGCACCGACCAGTGATAAATTTACTGCTGTCCCTCTCATCGTACTTGTATGTCTTCATAGATTCCCCTTCTATAATATTACACACTGAGTATTACCTTGTCGCAAGAAATGTTACCGTTATCTAAGTCAGACCTTTGCTAGCTTCTAAGGGTATCCAGAATTACAGACAGAACAGCAAAATAACATAGTACGGAAGACAGCAGAGCGACTACAGCTGCCCCATCCGCTGCTGCATCTTTTCCTTCACCGTCTGGTACGCACTCATGATCGTCTGCTCGTTGATCACGATCTCCGTCGTGTCTGCGCGCGGCCTGCTCACCCGCGAGGCGATCGCAGCAGCGTCCGTGTCCATGATAATCCTGCAGCCAGAAATCAGTACGACTAGATGTTGAAGAAGCCGAGGGGAGTAACGCACCCATCGTCGATCGTCTCGTCCAGACAGAGCAGCACCAAGTCGAGGTTCTCGAGGACCCCGCGTTTTTCCAAGGCATTTCGGAGGAGCATCGTCAGCGCGTCAGTGAGAGACGTGAGCACCGTCGAGAGCATGAGCTCATTCTCTGTCGGGCCCGCGATGAAGTAGAGGATGAGGTCGAGTGAGTGCTTGTATACCGCCAGATGCGAGTCGTACAAGATTATGTCGCCTATTTAGTGTATACATCGTCAGAGTTCCAGTCATGCAAGAGGAGAGAATGGGCACGCACCTCCGGCCTTCTTAGTCTTCTGCCAGAGCCCCTTCTCGAATGCCTTCTGCTCCTTGAGGGTGGGGAACTCCTTGGACTCGCCAAGGGGGTGGCTTTTGGGGCGGTAGTACTTGGAGAGGACGCGGTTGCCCTCTGAGTCGAGGACGATGAACGCCTGGACGCTGTATAATGAGAGATTCATCTAGAGAGCGTTAGTAGGGATAATAGACCGTGGGTGTGGTGTGGACTGACCTTGGTACACGTCCAAGCTTGCGATGTGCTGTATCACCGGAAACACGTCGGAGTTCGGAACTTGCCATACTCTGGCTCATCCGAGTCGACTTCGGATTCTCTGCTGCACCCTTCTCGCTAAGAAACTATCTGTCTCGTTAATCCATTCATTTTGTCGATTATGTGGTTAGTGCTGCGACTTTATTGTTGGGTCTACACGTCCATTTGGGCTTGCATCCGCGGATGCACATCCCAGTGCCTCATTCTGTAATCTCTCTCCCTCGACGACGCGTTTACCGACGACTTGCTCGCTTTCGCATTACAGTAAACACATCCTCAACGCCCAAGTCTCCATCCGCGCGCCCTGCTGCAAGCAGTGGTACGACTGCGCCGAGTGCCACGCCGAGGCGCAGACGCACCCCCTGGCGAAGACGATGGAGATGGCGTTCATCTGCAAGAAGTGCAAGAAGGCGTTTAGGAAAGATATGACAGCGTATGAGGAGAGCGACGAGTACTGTCCGCATTGTGATAACCACTATGTGAGTACCGTGTCCTATGCGCGATTCTTTATGTTGACCCTCCACGCAGGTACTGGACGCCAAAACTCCCCATGCTGTAGTCGGCGTAGAGGGCGAGGATGCGCGGGTGGATGCCCGGTGAGCCCAAATGCTATTCTCATTTCAAAGACAATGTTCTGAAGCACCGTTTGCAGTATGTTGAAGGACGACCGCGTTAAGGTCATCCACAATCAATCGATATTCGACGATATTGACTTCTCTGACCGTATCGGATAATGAATCAGTTCTTTGCTTTTTCAAAAGATATGAGATGGGTGAGAGCTAAATATCGAGGTTATACCGCAAAAAGCACAGTGTCTGTTTCCCGCCTCAGAGAGGCAAATGCCTGAAGACTACATGTACTCCCGTGCTGCTTCCACAGGGTCAACGCAGAAAAAAAGGAAAAATCGGTTTACTCTTCTCAGACTGCAAGTTTAAGAGTGTATCTATGACTGAAATTTCTATCGCTGATTTAAAATCTAACAAGCCCATATCAGGAATGGAGATTTCTCGACAAATCGCAACGCCGGAAGAGTTCGAGTACTCGTAATGCTTCCGACCGCGGGTCTAATGTTCTAACAATGGAACGATCTACTTTAATCCTGCTAGAGAATGCTGGCTTAGCCAATCGGTTAGTATATATTCCTCACTCCTGGTAATATCAACTCCATTGACAGCAACGTGTAGTTAATATCGGCGACGAGGGCTTCTAAAGCAAGCAATCCCAGCGCCTCTACCTATCCTTATCAGTAGGTGTTTTGCCAATCGATGTGAGATATTAGAACTTACAGCATCCTTGCAGAGGTGGAGGGGGTATTGACTTCCGACCACAAGCATTATCGACCTTGGGGCTTTCCATATAAGAGCCGTGCATATTTTTTGCCAGAACGTAAACTTTAATCTTGTCTTTTACAGAGCTATCCCGAGCTCTGGGTGCCTGAGCAGCACCTCTTAGGATAAAGTTACCTTGTATCATTAAGGAATATGGAATGATCCACTGGATGTGATGGTGGCTTATTCTGCATGGCACTCGCAAACCGTACTACCAGGTTTAGCTGGAAACAGTTACTGGTGCGAAACCTGTTGTTCTTCAGTAGCCATCGCGTGGGCTCATCTTGACAAGTACAGGCAAGCGGGCTCCTGTTTCTTCAGGTAAGTCGTGGGGTCTAATGTGGAATTTGAGACTGCAGTGACTGATTTCCTGTTTAGAGTGGGAGCTCCCATGATGATGGGTTTGCGATCTACTCGGATACTGCGGTGTATACTACTATCAGGACGCATGCACCATTACTGAAGGCAAGAGTCTGGATCTCCGTGCGAAGTGGCATTTAAACAGGATTGAAATTTTCATTCCGAAGATGCACACCTTTGTACACAGGATCGTACACATATGAGATTATTGTTCACAGTGCAGTGGACGTAAATGAAAATAAGATGTGTGATCAAATAATCGAAGTCGATGGCAAGAAGCTTTGCAGGTACGAGCTGTCCCTCGGTCGTTCCTGTCAGAAAAGGCACTTTACATGATATTTCACGCCATTCAAGCGCTACAGGCGCTTCAGAACGGAATCATCATCCCTTTCGTTGACGTCCTCGAGAAGGATCAGACGTCCTCCGAGGCGAAGCATCATGACTCCCATTCAGCATTCCCACAATTGAAGTGTCGCGTCAGAGCCGACATTCCAAGGCACTGCATATTCGTGACAGAATACACTGCAGAGTTGCTAAGAGACTTATAAAAAACCCGGGTAGACTTTGGTCAGTGCTTGGCGAGAATATCTTCAAAAGTGAAGCGTCCGGTGGTTCGTGAGATGTCGCCAAACGAGTGCAAGAGGTTGAAGTCTTAGCATAGGATGTTTAAAACATTCCTGTTTATAACGAGTTCGCAAGAGGGTAACCCAGAGGTGGTCCAAGGGCCTTACGACCGGCGAATGATTACATCGAGCAGAGAGCAAGTCCGTGACGGCGCTCCATGAATGATGGGTAGATGAGCGTTGACAGTGTCACAGGCTGCATAAGCCGTGTGCTTGATGATTTGCTGGCAAGAAATTTACAGACATAATGAAACATGATCAAGACTTGCGTTCCGTTGAAGAGAGAGCAAGAATAGCAGGCGATGGAAGTGGATGATAGAAAAGAGTTGCAAAATGAAATGTGCTGTTAAGCAGTGCCCCCACGTGCCTGCAGGTCCGTCCACCCAAGCGACATAAGTTCAGCGCTTGCTTCCAAGGCCATCTTCCTTCCCCAAGCATTGTTCTGCTCTCCCTCTCTCCCCCCTATACCTTACGACCCAATGTCGGCCAGACGGCAGCCGTCGACGACCTCTCTATCTAAATACGCACGGACAAGCTCTCCTCCTGCCCTACAGAACCGCTCTCTAGACTTCTGCAATGCCTTCTGGGGCTTTGGCGATGGCGGCGTCGATGTGCTCTTCGCTCGCATGCGGGGAGCGTCGAGGACAGTGGAGGAGGTAAAAAACTTTTGGAAGGAACGGTATGTATATCCTACTCTACTCTCACCAGGGCCCTCGCTTATGACGCAACCCCCTAGAGCCTCCATAGAAGAAGACTATGCGAAGCGACTCGCGAAGCTGTCAAAGATAACCCTGGGCAGAGATGAGATTGGGTGTGTGTCCTTCTGTCCTACGTTTCCAACCGCTCGAGCTGTTAAGCTTGTGGCTTGCACGCAGGCAATGCCTAGTCTAACTTGACATGTGCATTCCTGTTACGCTGAGGCCACGATAGGCATTGGTTATCGATGCCACCTGTATGCAGTGCCGTTCATTTCATATATGAGGCTAGCGCTTGCGTCAGATGCATCTTATGAAAATATACCACTTCATTCTTCTCCAATGCCTTACTATCTCCCCTATCTTCCCAAACTAACAATCGCCCTTCAGCGAGCTGCGGAATTCCTTGGACACTGTGCGCTTAGAAACAGACAAGCAGGCTAGCTTCCACCTCAGCCTTGCGCAGCAAATCCGCAGCGAATTGGAAGGAGGAGCCGCCGCCTTCTATGGAAAGCAGATGCAACACAAAAAATCCTATCAGGCAGGAATCGAGAAGGAGTTCAAGGCGAAGCAGACGCAGGAGACTTACGTTAACAAGGCGCGCGAGAAGTATGAGGCCGATTGCATGCGTATCAACTCATATACCGCCCAATCGTCCCTTGTCCAAGGCAAGGATCTCGACAAAATCCAGCTGAAGTTGGAGCGAACGCAGCAGACTGTCCAGGCCAATGAGCGCGACTTTGCCAACTTTGCCAAGGCTCTTCAGGATACCGTGCAGAAGTGGGAGCAGGATTGGAAAGCCTTCTGTGATAGTTGCCAGGATCTGGAGGAACAGCGGATGGAATTTATGAAGGATAATATGTGGGCGTATGCCAATGCTGTCTCTACGGTCTGCGTCGCCGACGACGAGGTGAGTCTTTCAACCTTCCTGCATGTCTTTGTTAGATTTACGCTATCTTGCACCTAGTCCTGCGAGCAGATGCGTGTCGCGCTCGAGCAGATGGAACCCGAGAAGGACATGGAAAATTTCGTCCGCGACTATGGAACAGGAAGCCAGATACCTGACCCTCCAGCATTCGTGAACTACAATACCCCCGACGCGATACCGTCAGCCTCCGCGCGCCCCACAGCACGCATCGCTCATTTCACCCGCAACTCTCAGCGCGAGACACCCATGCGCCACAACACCGCGCCTCCACCGGACGAGGGACCTCTCGTCAACACCGCTGGCGTCGGCGCCGGAGGAAACAGACGTTCGGAGATCCCCGGTGGGTCCGGACAACTAACGCGCCAATCGACACAGATACAACACGCTGGTGGCAGCCAGGTCAACGGGCATTCTGGCAACCAATATAGTTCGGTGTCAGGGCCCTCAACACCCGCATCAGCGTCAGGGTCGTCCGCCCAGCCTCTGCAGAGACGGCCGACGAATGCAACGCATGCCTCAGGACAGTCATTCGGCAGCAGCAGAGTCGCGCCCCAGGATCCCAATGCAGAGACCATTGATCCCACTGCCGAGACATACATCAAGGTGGGGAACAATGCTTACAAGGTTGATCTATCCAAAGATCCTCAACAACAAGGACCATCGTCCTCATCGAGTCGGACGACCCTCTCCTCGCCTACGAAGCAGAATGGCACTATCGATCCTCTGGCGAGGCAGCTCGAGGAGCTGCAAAATGCGGTGTCGAGCACTGGGACGGCGAGGCGGAACACTCTCAGACAGCAGTCGCTCGGTGCAGAGCCTAAGGGCGGACCAACTTCTCCTCGTAAGAGCCCGCTGGAAGGTAGTAGCTCAATGAAGTTGCAGCCTCCCACTGCCAGCCCCGGTCCTTCTGGCTCAGGCTCACAGAACAGGTCGCCTTCGCCATCCCGTGACTACCGCAACTCAGCCGAATTCGTAGTTGGTGCCCATCCGTCGGTGTCTGCAGCAGCAACGGCCTCGTCCAGACCCACCTCCCCCAACCCCCCAACGGCAGCCTTCATGTCTCCCAAACCGGCCTCGCCGGCAAACGCAGAGGTTGTCCAGGAGGTGCTCGCGGATTACCAGCAATCTTTCCCTGGCGAGCGTAAGTCGATCAGTCGCTCGAACAGCAGGCGGGGCAGCTTTGTTGGCGGGCAGTCTCCCACTGTGGGCCCGTCGAATGTCGGTGGTAGCCATAGCCATAGCCATAGCCTGAGCCAAGGACAGAACCTCGCGAGTCCTAGCCCGGTTGGTCATGCCGGAATTGGAGCCCACGGCTCCAGAAGTAATAGTCCACAACCTCTGTCGAGAGGACCCAGTCCTGCACCTAGCAGGGGCAGCTACATCTCGCCTCCTGCTGCGCCGAGTGATTTGCGTGCTACGAGCCCGAACAATGTTGGGATTGCGCTGGATCCTAGTGGGCGAGTGCTGCATGATGATATGGCCCAGCGATATCAACAGCAGCAGCAGCAACAACAGCAACAGCAACAGAGGCAAGTTGCAGCTCAACAGCAGCCCCAGTACAACACTCCTCCGCAAGCCGCGGCTCAGCAGCAGCGCAGAACCACCTACGTCGCTCCAGCGAGCAGCCCAATCGTTCCTCCCCCTCCCCCCATCCAGTCCCCATACGGTGCTCCATCTCCATCGCCAGCTTTCTATCAAGCCCCGCCGGCGCAGTCGGGCTATGTGCAGGCCCCGCAAGCGCAGCAGATGTATACCCAGTCTCCCGTCCAATACCAGCCGCCTCAACAGCAGCAGGCACTATACCAGCAGCAGCAGCCATACGCCAACATGAACGGAGCGCAGAGAGGCGCGTCAGTGGCTTCTCCGTACTATGCAGCGGATACCCCGCCACAGCAGCAGCAGCAGCTCGTACAGAGGCAAGGCCAGCCTACCCAGCAGCAGCAACTCGGGTACCAGGGTGGGTACCGCGATCCCAGCCCGATGAGACAATCGCCTTCGCCGCAGCCTGGGATGCCACCTCCAACTGGCCAGACTACCGAGGAAGGGACTGGTATTCTGTTCTACGGTGCGTATCCTAATCATTTCTTCTGCCTTTCAATGATTAAACTCTTCTCTACAGTCAAAGCGCTGTACGACTACACTGCCACCATCGACGAAGAGTTCGATTTCCAAGCAGGCGATATCATCGCTGTGACTGCCACACCCGAAGATGGCTGGTGGAGTGGTGAGCTCCTCGACGAGGCGCGGAGGCAGAAAGGCCGCAATGTGTTCCCGAGCAACTTTGTTTGCCTGTTCTAGGTCTATGCAAACGTTATCGCGCTGACACCCATATTGCTTTCGATATGCTTGTTCATTTCATCTTCATCTCAGTGCTCGTAGTTCTTCCACTCATTGGACTATCTTTGTAGTTACTTACACACACGTACTCACGAACCTGTTCTATGCTATACTATAGATACGGATCGCATGCCCTTCTTTTGAGCTTTCTTTTTTGCATTTCATTGGGAATGATTGAGCTGGCCTCAAGTTTGACAGTCTTTTTGCATACTTTCCACACACACGCCCAGCTGATAGTACTGTGGAGGTACGCGTTGTAATTCCACATTGACGATTCATTCTCCGTGACTCACGTCGATGGATCGATGTACGAAGTCATTAATTACTGTACGTAATGGCGGGGTTTGTTCAGACACTCGCTAGTTTGCAATTGGAAAACCGAATATACATTAAATTATACTACTGCTAGCTGTCTAATTTATGCTGGAGACCTTGATGCCACATTTTTGAGTTCTACTGCTCAATAAATATGCGTATAAGTAAATTAACCACGGAAACCCATCGCATTCCAGTTGGCATTAATCTTATCCTTCATCTCCTGGGGGTAATTCTTCTCATAATTCGCGGTCTCAAACATAACTTCTTTGACGAACTGGTCAGGGAAGAGACAGTCCGAGACGACCTTTCCACCATGGGTCTTGGACCCGTTGCCGTGAGACATATAGGGCACCAGAGGGAAACCCATAACATCCTCGTAATTGTGCTCATCAACCAAGGGGCGGCAGCGAGTGCAGAAGGCCCACATTACTTCCTCCCAATTGTAGATATCGATGTCATCGCCGACAAGTAGGAGACGGTGGATGGTAACACCAACCTTGGTGTGGAAGATGAGGTTTCCAACCTTGCGAGCAAAGTCTTTGGGACTTATATTCAGTGCACGAAGCTTGATGGTATCGATCTTGATGACAGCCCAGGTGACGTTGGATTCGAAAGGAACCCACACATCTAGGACGGGGAAGTCGTTACGCTGAAGAACGTCACGCATCTCAGCTGCGTTCATCATTCCAATAAGAGTATGCTGCAGACAAGTCAGTATCTGGCAAAAAGCGAAGGAAAACAAAATAACACTCACAGTTTCATCGGGAGCTCTGCCAGCAACGGAGACGGGCAGAATGGGGTTATTACGATAGGTGATGCAGTTGACCTTGTAAGTAGGACACTTGCGACTCTCGCCGGGCCAGACATATCCATGCATTTCGCCCATGGGACCCTCGTCATAGTCTCGGTGATGGAAATGGTACCCTCCAGGACTATCTCAGCATTAGCAGGCACGAGAATGTCGTTGGTCTCACACTTGACAACGTCGATGGGAGTTCCAGTAAGCGCACCAATGTAGCCACCCTCATCGACATTCTTTGGGATCGACATGCTGCCGACCATGACAGCAGCGGGAGGAACCCCAAAAGCAAGTGCCCAGGGCATATCCTTACCCTGGTCCTTCCATTCATTCCAGACCATGCCAATGTGCTGGAAGCCAGAAACCATACCGGTCAAATGGGTCTTGTCCGCGATCATAGCACGAGCGATAGACCAGTTGGTCCACCTTTTGTCGGGCGTCTGGATGTGGTGGAGACCATAGGTCTGGATATATTTGCCGCCATCGGAGCGATGGAGGAAGGGAGCTGGGATGTTATTGAGGTCAATGTCGTCACCGAAAATCTTGTTCTCTTTGCAGGGGCCAGTGGGAACGACGACGGGATCGATGGGAGGCTGGTCTTTGGCAGAAAGAATTTTGTCGGTGATATCCTTCGCGGTACAAGTAACAGGGAGGTCGAGATGACGGGCAAGCCTACCCCACTTCTCCTTAGGATCTTTGCGGAGACCACCAGGTGCACCTGACAAGAGAGCTGCGTTAGATATTAAATTTTACAGAATACGTGTATGTCCATACCCAGAATGCGAAAAAAACCATCGTCCTTCATACCCTTGAGGTTGTTGAAGAGAGGCGCTTTATCAGGAAGCTCGTAGACCTTGCGCGTGATGGCGCCGACTTCGAGGTAGGGGTCAATCTCGACGTCCACCTCCGCAAGGTCGCCATCTTCGCGGAGCTGGTCGACGAAAGAGCGGAAGTTAAGGTGTGCAGGTTGCGTTTTCGCGCCTGTGGACATAGTCCGACGGGCAAGAGTGCCGGTAGATGGGGAGCGAGCTGCAGTGCGAAGTACGCTGTTGAACATGATAAAGCGGGGTCGAGAGAGTGGGTTGACGCTATTTGAGGCATATTTATGGAGGCCGCATCCATTGTCGGAATTTGGCGCGTCCGACGGTAGCCACTGAGCGACTATGGGTCATAGCATACTGCGTGATGTGGAATAACCTTTTACACGGGAGTAGTTCCGAGAACGACCCAAGTACCCCGACGCAACGCTCTCCTCAGTTATCCAAGGAGTACGGACGATCAATGAAAATGGTAATCGATCGGACCTCCATATAGAATTACTGAGCTGTGATCACTGACCGGTTACCGACCCGTCCCCGACCACTCCCATTCTTCTCTGAGGGCGAGCCTGCCGGTTATGTGGATGCTACTGATTGACCATTACTGGCCGCCAGGACGAGAGTCTTTATCTCTTCGGGGAAAATGACTGGGCAGGTCGTACGAAGCTTACTGCTCAGTGGTCAGTATTGACGAAGAGGTGGGGGAGGTTGATGTTCAAGCTGCTTCAGGATCGGCTCTTTGTCGTGACCTTGTCCGCTGTTATCGCTGAGTAGTCCGAGAAGAAAACGGACCCCAAGCACAGCCATAATGTCCTTCTGGACGAAGTAAAAATCGTCACAGCGGCCAAAATCCATTGAAGGCTGGCAGTATATATAAGTCTCCTATCCAATTCTCCACGAAAATCCCGAAAATACACACCTTTTTCCCAACCACAACCGCCATGACTTCTATTCTCCGTCCGACCATTTTTGCGAAGCAAGGAAGATCGCTTTTTAGGCTTCCTCTACGACACTATACCACCGACGGCGCTACCCTAGATAAGAAACAGGCGCCTCCGAAACGACTTGTGGTCGCGATGACTGGTGCCACAGGCGCAGTGCTCGGCATTCGTCTGCTGGAGGCCCTCAGAAGCCTTGACGTCGAAACACACCTCGTTGTGAGTAAGTGGGCAGAAGCAACCATCAAGTATGAGAGCGAGATGTCTATCCATGATGTTCGAGCACTCGCATCGCATGCGTACTCGCTGAAGGATCAGAGCGCAGCAATTTCGAGCGGGAGCTTCCACCACGATGGCATGATCATCGTGCCGTGCACCATGAAGACGCTCGCGGGAGTGGCCTCTGGCTATTCCGATGACCTTATTACACGCGCAGCCGATGTAACGCTGAAAGAGCGGAAGCCTCTGATCTTGGTTACGCGGGAAACGCCGCTCAGCGCAATACATCTTCGCAATATGCAAACAGTCACCAGTGCCGGGGGCATTATTTTCCCGCCCATGCCTGCTTTCTACACGCATCCAAATACGCTGGACGACGTTGTAAACCAGAGTGTTGGCCGCATGTTGGATATGTTTGGCATCGATATGAATAACTTCGAGAGATGGACTGGGTTTAGAAGATGATTATTGGGGAAATTTTGGTAAGTTAACACACCTGTTTTGTCAAGTCAACCTGGTATTAACTTATTTTCGTCACCATTTCAGATCACTGTAGCGTTATCAACCAAAATTATATCGCCTAGCGAAGTCAATTAGTGTACCATCCTCCTGCGTATAATTAGGCATCCAGTAATCATAATCTCACCCACCTATTTTCTTGAGTGCTAATGCGTAAACCTATTATCCACCTATCAAATGCGAGCACACCGCTTGTCGATGCATTTCCACACTACAGTCCACGATAATTCTTATAAGCTGAAAGTCTATAGCCGATTTGAGGGTATTCGTGTCTGCTAATGAGGCGTGTTTTCCAAAGGTTCTAGATATCGAGACGGAATATGTGCGAACAGGAATGATGGGATTCGTCCTCAGCTGCAGATGACGGTGTATCACGGCCTATCTTGAACTTCAACTTGGGCATTGGCGGCCGTACAGTACAGAACCAGTCGATTCAAATGATCCTGCCCGGTCATGTGATCTGACGCGTACCTACGTGGGATTCGGCACTCGGCCCACCGGCCTGTTCTGTTAGTGTAGTGCTATATGCTCTTCCTCTCACCCAGGGCCACAAAGGACCCACATCCCACTTCGCGTCGATGAGTACTCAATTGGCATGGCGATAGTTGCAGACTGCGTGCGATTCGGAGAGCGTTATTCTCTGGCAATACTAGAGCCCGGAATACCGTAAATCGTACATTAACAATTGCCAACGCACCTGAGTCTGTCAATACGGATCTCGCGTCAATTCCTCTTCTTTTCTTTTCCATCTCTTCAGTGGGACCAGAGCGTCGATATCTTCCAAGTCTTCTACTCATCTTACGATCACCCCGGCGCATTGGCCGGACCGAGGGTCGGGATACTCGACATCCCATACGTAGCTTTTATTTCTCAGATGAGCCTCGCGTTCCTATTATTCCATCCAATACATAACCTGCTATCAATAGGCTAGATTCCTATCCATTCACGTCTCGTTCTATGAACCTAAATGTCGTCCGGAACAGTGCTCTTCCCGAAGCTATCGCATCCAACATGATGCATGAATGAGCGATGTTCATTCCAGACTTTGTTAACCAATGGCTGTCCTATGTACTAATCGGCTATCTCAAGAATCCTCGAAACTCTCCAAATATGTACTTATGCTTCATAAAAGCTACTAATGATACTTGGTCTCTAGAGCGTGAACTAGAGGGTGAGGTAAGTACATAAGTGTGTTCTGAAATTTGCAGCGCCTACTTGATGGCAAGTCCCGAATCAACAAAAGGCAGCTAAAGATTTCCCTTGAACTTGCCTTGAATTGGCGTAAGTACATTCTCGGATATCCATATCTGATAGTGGAGCGAGATCCGAGATCCGAGTCCTCGGCAACCCTGTGCGCGCATAAGCGTAGAAAGTGCTTGACAGCTTGCTTGAGTTACACCAACCAATTATCCACATCATCCATGACCAAAGCCGCCTTTTTTGGTCTATTGGGATCAGAGTGCTCTTTCGGTATATAAGTAGAGGAGTTTCGTGAGTCATTCAACGCCAGCTTATAAAGTGGACTACTAATAGTAATAATACGGCCGCACCGACAGCATCTCCATAAAAGACGTGGACACCATAGCGGGCCTCAGCCAAACTGCGGCCGTGCACTAACCCGCTTTGATTTCCGGCTCAAAAACACCCCCGCATTGGGAGCTGAGCTTAAACAGCCACAAGCGCCCGGGACACCTGCCCAGCACTCTAATTTGCATTGTCCGTCCCGAGTTTCTTATTGTGCGTACCTTTCCAACCTGACCCGCCACGAGCACAATAACAAGAACCCACAACTAATATAGGCATCAACAGGATCATTGACCTGTTATAGGTTTGTGCTCTTGTGATCCTACCAACGACCATCCGAAAACCATCCAGTGCACATCCATCGCTCAAACCAACTCGCGCCCGCATCTATCCTCTCCCTGGAATTCATCGACCACCATGCGCGCTGCCGTCAGTCTCTACGAGCATCCCGAGCTCTCTGCCTCAGATGTCTGGGCGAAATACGACCGGACCGGGAAGGCCTGCGTGTATACAACAGTCATAGGAGCGTTGTCGCTCGCCGCAGCATCGACTGTGGTAGTATGCCAATATACGAACATTGGGAGATCGGTATTACAGGAGAGGTATGTGGATTTGCGTGCGCTCGTGCTTCGTGGTTTTTGCTCATTGTTCGCAGCCCACTCGTTCGCAGATGGCTCTAGCATGTCCAGCGGATGGTCCGCTGTCGCGGCGAACATGCGGCAAGGGCATGTTTCTGGACCCCGACTACTTGTTCGGATTGACATGAGGGTTCCACGAAGGCTGTCCACGTCTGTTGGTTACAAGAGAGTGTTCACGTTGCCCATGACGTTGTTGATCTTTTGCCTCCGTCATCCGAGCGACAGTTCCCAGCGGTTCCTTCCATCCTTCGCATTGTATCACTCTTAACATTGTATGGACAGTCTGGCTGCATTCAACTGTTCCTGGCATATTTCGATTGTATAAATTATTTAATGTAAGTTAGGATGGGATAGATTATCTTCACTCAACCTTGTAGTGCATTGGGTCGTTTTTTCGCCCTCATTCGTTTAGTTCTTGTATGTACAACAATACGTGTCATTATTACATTCGAGCATATTTTTATGTAGTGTTTGAAGCCTTGCTATCAATCGGACCGTATAGCTGCTTCTATTTTGGTCACGGCAAGAACATTGAGTGAGACGATGATATTCAATGAGAGCTTAATCCGGATATTCAGTTTGGTTGGCTGAAGCAACCTCTTCGGATTCACAGTGACCGCTTGCAATAGGAAGCTCTGTAAGTGAGAATTGACCCCTGTAGACAAGAATTAAACCGATAATATTTGATCCGCCTCCGAATACATATCGAAAGCCTACAACCTAACGCGTCGAGCCCCTAGTTCCAAGCCTTCTGTGCATAAAGCCCCAAAGCCTCGTTCGCTAAAATCGGGCTATAGCTCTGCACATCCGCGGTGGTGTACGTCTTAACCTTCTGGATCGAGTTCAAGATGCCCAGGAGCTGCGACTCGATGAAGTCGACGAACACGAGGTCGATGGGCGTGTCGGCGGATACACTGGGGGGGACGGAGCCAATGAAGTCCGGGACGGAGTTAAATGCGAGGGGCGCGTGGGCCGTGTCATCACCAACACCGGGACAAGACTAGAAGTGAAAGGGTTGAGCAACGGTGGATGGATGGAAGGAGACAGGGAGACTCACGTCGGTCGTGACATAGCCCAAAGTCAGATTCTTGGCCACACGCCTCTCAATCCCACCACGGCGATCCATCTCCTCAAGCCATTCCCTGTACCTCTTATCCACATACCCGCGACCATACAGTTCCTGCTCTCTCCCCTCCAGGATCTCCAATGCGCGTCTCCTCTCGTCCGCACCGGCATTGTTCAGCGTCGGCAACACCTGGTTTGCGATAGAGAATGTCACGTTGGGGATGAACAGGAAAGCGTCGGCAAAGGGTGACGCGGTGAGCTGGTCGTTCTTCGTGAAGGGACCAGCGTAGATGTCGAAGCGCTGCGAGCCGGAGTTGGTGATCATGATGTTGGGGATGGAGGCGCGGGTGTTGTTGATGGCGAGGGCGACAGGCATAGCCTGCGGAATGGGATGGTGGTGTGAGACGGAGTTTCAGGTGGTTCAAGCAAGCACTCACATTCTGGGCGAAGAGCGTCAAGAGGGAGTTGTTAGAAGGGTACGGAGCTCTAAATAACAAACACGTTAACATTCGCTTCATGAGGAGTGCAGGTACGACTAACTGGTTAATGGTGAAGTCATGAGGCGCCGTCCCAAACTGGAAGGACAAGTCAAACTTCTTTGCCAAGTTGTTCAGGCCCTTCGTGATGGCTTGACCGCTGGCAGTATCGAAGTTGAAGGAGCGTCCAGTATGAAACTATCAAGATAACGGTAAATTAGCATGTGCCAGAAAGCCAGAAAGAATCGATGAAACTTACCTCGTAAGTAACGCGGTTAGGATCCAAATACCGCCTACTGAAGGTGATGTTCTTTTTGCTGCTCTTGTTGTCGAGTTTAGCACCTATAAATACTGTAAGGCGATGAGAGGGTTTTTTGCTGGGATGTACTCACTCAACCAGCCGACAGTCTCCATGTAACGTCCACTCTCGAGTGACATGGATCGGCCGTCCAGTTGTACTACAAATCAGCTGTTAAGTGATATAACATCAGGTTGGAGGGGATATACGAACAGCAGTCACGAATATGCGTGTGGCCTGATGAAACAGATTAAGAGCTGAAGTAGAAGCAGTAGAATATGAACTATTTACCACCAAGAATGAGAATAGGCGTAGTCGGATGCACGGCACGAATGGCGTTGAAAACGAGGGGCCCTGTCCGAGATCAATTAGCAACATATTAAACTATGAGATAAAAGTTACGCACAGTCATCCCGAGCAACGGGCATATGGCTAGCATAAAATAATGAGCGTTCCAAACACAATCAAGCAGAATAAAGTTAAAGAAACCTCACCCAGCCAAGAGGAAGAAATCGGGCTCATCCTTGATAGCGTCTGCGAACTACGCAGGAATCAGTGTCAGGTAATAATGCATATGCAATGAGGGGAAGAATGCGCACCCAAGCCTCCTTGACCATGTCCGCCACCTTCTGCACAGTGGTGTTATGGTCGTTGCCAGTGAAATCGTATAGGACGCCCAGCGATGTCACTCTGCGGCCTCTAGCCAATTGAAGGGAGGTTAGTTTAATGTACTTATCTGCGGAAGTACGATGCAGAGCACGCACTTTCTAGTCGTGAATTTGGCGAAGCGGCCTAGGACAAATTCCGTTAGCGTAAATAGGTAGAGCAATGAAAGGAGGGGAAAGATGACATACTCCCAACAGGGACGCTGACCGTTTTGTTGTGCTCATCCACAAGCGTGATATTCACGTTCGAAGAGAGGTAGCGACCGTTGAACCTAGGTGCGAAGTTTTGATGCCTGCAGTGTTGAAGAGTGCGACATGAGGACAGCTCGAGCTGAGAAAGGGTGGATGACCTACATATCGAGTGTGTTTGCGTAGATGTATAGCTCATGGCTGGAATAGAAAGGGTTCCAAGTCAGGGAGAAATAGAACGGAAATGTAAACAAGAGCACGTACTTTCCGATCGCGAGCAGGTCATATGGAAGCTGCTTGAAGAACTCATTTGACTGCAGAATAGTTCAGTGAGAGCATAACGCCATACTGAAAACAGTGACTGACGTCATGTGCATCCACGCCCCCTGCTGGGAATCCATCCGAAAGACCAGTGCCTGCAAGCACGCATATAAGTCCTCAGTAACCACAGTCTCGCGTTTCGCGAAAAGTCTACGGACCATCATGCAGATCACCAGAATCCACTAGCAGGAGGTCCACGTCGCGTTGCTGAATACAGCAACGTCAGAAACACTGAACACAGTATAGTAAGCCAGAGAATGACTCACGATAGCGATCTCCTTCATATGCGCAACGAATGATGCAAAGTCGCCGAAGTCCCCACTATGCCCGACACCAACATAAGAAAACGCGCTACACGACATCGACTATGGAAGCACACCTATAGTTCGGCTCGGGGAAGGACGTTTTCTGGTGTCCCAAGAGCCATCCATGACTGTCCGTCGTGTGGATGATGTTGATGTCGCCCCACTCGAGCGCGCGTGACGGAGGAGTGAGCGGGACAGAAGGCACGGCGCGTCGGGCGTGCTCATGGACGTGTCCGTCGCGTGCATCGTGCTCTGCGCAGGCATGGACGGCGGAAAGAAGCGAGAGCACCGAAACAACAGCGGCGGCAGAGGACGGTCGCATGGTTATTTTTCTTGGTAGGGACTCAGACGACTATCCGCGGTCAGCTGGAGATCTTTATACTCGACCAAGTTTTAGGACATGATGGCTCGCTCCGCATCTCCCGTGATACCTAGCATTAGGGTAGCGAAGCCGTGGGCACTATTAATAGCTGGTGGGTACCATATGCTGATGCGTGGCACAATCAGCTACAGAGGAAGTTGTAGTTCCTGAGCATGTTGTTGAAATGTCTGCGTTGACATGGATGAACGACGCGCCAAGATATCGCGTAGACTTCGGGGGAAGGCGTATGCGAGGGGCACAATAGAGGGGCTATTAATAAATATAAATCATCACAGCGTACGCGGATAAGCAAAGGGCATTTGAATTTTGAAGCGATGACTAGGTGCAGGAAACAAGAAAATAGGACTAGAAATTCTCCAATTTATACACGTCATACGCGACCTCTTCATAGGGATGTATCTGCATACCACAAAAACACAAAACGCTAAGCATGCTCGTTCTTCGGCACGAGAATAACTAAACACGCACGTTCTTTAGCTCCTTGACAGCACTCTTCACCTCCTCATTATGTCCCCTGTCAGCAATGACCAGCTCCACTCTATCTTCCTCAACGAGCTCCAGCTGACCCACTGTCCCTATGGTCGGTGTCGCCCCGGCGCCGGGTTTGAACTGGCCTGTCGGAGGAGTTACGTAGCATTATATGGTAGAAATAGACGTCTAGCTAACCCGTGCCGCGTGTGATGAACGCGCAGTTCTCATACTCGCCGATCTTGCCTAACGTCTGCGGGAACTGCGCGAAGAGGTGGCTGAGGATGAAGTGGGTGCTGTCCTTTGGAGAGAAGAAGACGAGCTTGAACTTGCGTGCGGTGACCGACATGGTGGTTAGTGGTGGCTGTACATTGATCGTTTGGCTCTAGCTCAAGCGCCTACTATCCCTTGAACTTTGTAAAGCTGGAAGAATAATTTCTATAGCTTTCAAGATTTACGAATTAATTCTAGTAGGGAAGCAAAAAATCGGACGTATTTGAAGCAAAAAAGAAAACAGTTCTTAGATTTATTACTTTACTCATTCTTATTCCTATTCATACACTGCCGAACGTTTGAAGCTGTACAGTACAGAGTAGTGATCTTATAAACAGTTATGGAAGTCCATGAATGCAAGTCGATCCGCCCAATGGTTACACTTAAGGAAGGCTGAGGACGGTCTGCATAAATTGGTCGTAGTTGATTTGGACCCATCCATCGCGATCGGTATCGAGTCGTCCAAATGCTTCGCTCAGCTGCTTCACGACGACACAGGCGCGAACGAAGCGATCGAACGATATTCCGGGAGCATGACCATGTCCGACGGAAACAGTGGAGGCTTTGGCATCTACCCCGAGGGGTAGAATAATTCAGCATAGAGTGAACACTCAAAAGGAAATGATAAAGGCCCACCATATTTCCTCTGGACTAAATCAAGGAGTTGGGGGGAAAGGTTATACCTGTCGGGAAAAAGATGGTTTGCAATTAGTGCAATATATTGTGAACGAAGCTTACCCAAACTGGGCTAATGCGTCCCGCAGCTCGCCGCCGTCGATAGACCCAGAACGATCGCGGTCAAAATGCTTGAATACGTTTTGCCAATCCTAAAATCGAAAGGACATAAGAAAAATGCAGTAGCAGGTGTACGTAGTAGAACGCACTTTGATATATTTCCATAACCCAGCAAACTAGTGGAAGTTAAGTCGTACTGCTACTTCGCAATAATGAGTTGCGCACCTCATTGAAACCGATGGTACCACTGCGATCGGCATCCTGAAGTCTGCTATGAGTATTTATTTCTGGATGCAGGATCAATAGTTCACTCACGAAAATCGTCATGAGCAGTTTCACAGTGTCAAGGTCGAACGCTGTTAATAGTGTGAGATTACAATGATTTGATTCTGCTTATGATACGCACGAGTCCAATCGCCATTCATGAGCGCTCTCTCTATATGTCCAAATATTAGCGGCTCTTCTTGGAGGATAGCTAGAGGGGAAATACGTACGCAGTTCCTCTGCTGTAATAGCTCCAGAATGATCAGTGTCGACGGAGGTGAACCACGACCACAGCCTTTACAAAAAATCAGACACTAAACTGCACGATAAATTACTAGTATAATCACGTACTGGGGGTCAGCGCCGGGAGGAGGGCCGCGAGCAGGCGGGGGAGCAAAGCCTCCTCCGTAACCCTGTAATCAATATCGAGTGATAAGCACGCGAGCAACTGGAGCGCATTTAAAGAGAGTCACGTACGGACGGTGCGCTTGCTCCGCCATACGCAGGTGGTCCTCCGTATCCTCCTCCTGGGGGTGCTCCTGGGGGTGCACCGTATCCGCCACCGGGGGGTGCTCCATATCCTCCAGGTTGTTGTCCGTAACCCTACAATGATCGAAACGTGTAAGCGGGGATCGGATATCGTAATGAAGGGGATCAGGGTCCATTAAACGCCAAACTCACTCCGTAGCTCATCGCAAGTTCGTTCGTTGGTTCTGTAGTGTATGCAAGTAGAGATGAGACAGGAACTGGGTGTGGTCAGACACGACAAGAGGGTGATCTATATTGTGTTTGAAGTACACAGCCGATAAGCCCAGAAAAGGAAGGAGTTCAAGATAATGCGTTGTCTCGGCTGTTCCCGCAGCAGAGACATACGTCAGTGGCAGTCCTGTCCGACTCCGAGACAAGACACAATGTCTTGCGACATTGGGTTGCGAAGGTAATAATCAATGTATAATATTACAGAATGCCGATCCATGAGAGATATACAGGTGCAAAGAGCAATATGGTAGTAATTATCCGGAAAGAAAGATGGAAAGGGAAGGAAACAACATACGTTGTAACCTGAACAGCATCGAAAGTGATGTGACTACAAGTAGTACTATGCACTTGCCGCAACCACTGGAGGAAGAGGAGAGCCTTGTGGTCCATGGCCATTGCTATGTCCGGGTCCTTGTCCATATCCATGTCCATTACTTTGACTGAATGGCTGTGCATCTGCGAGCTTCTTTTTCCTTCCATTCCCCGTCCCAACACCAGTAGCGCCCTTCTTCTTCTTTGGAGAAGTCCCATCTGTAGTTCCTCCAGACGAGCCAGGTGGCTGTAATAAGCCAGCGCTGGCAAGCGGAGCGTCCATCCCGACCTTGGCCTTCTTCTTGGAGGTAGCACCGCTCGGAGCGCCCTTCATGATTTGGCCGATCGGGCCCATCTTGACCTGAACTGGATTTGGGGGATCGTCTGGGAGTGTGATAATAGGTGGTGGTGATTGGACAGGTGGTGGTGCAGGTGGGTAGCTGTAGCCATTTGGCATTCCATGTGATGGTGGGCCGGGAAGTGAAGGTCCAGATAGTGATGGGCCAGGAAGTGACGGTCCAGGAAGCGAGGGACCAGGAAGAGACGGCCGAGGAGGATTTGAGAGAGGCGGATATCCAGGTGGACCGGAAAGCATAGGCATATTCATCGGGGCAGCTGCAGCCGTGCTGGCCATAGACGCAAGTCGGGTGTGATAATATGGTTTGAGAAGCCCAATCTGATCGTCCACCTTGACAGACGTGAGTGGAATAAATGGTGGTGGTGGTGGATATGGTGGTGGAGGCTCGGTAGGCTTTGCACTACAATACAGAATGCGGAAGTCAGTTGGGTAAATCAGTGTAACAGAAATAACGCACGCAGCAGGCTTGTTCTGGCCTTTCCTGCCTTTGAGCAGTTTCTTGGGTATACTGAGACTGGACAGGCCAAATTCGGCTGCGATACCCATCTCCCGCAGCCCAAGATAATCTTCTCCCAAAGCATCTGCGAAATCGCCCCTGAAGCAAGCCACGTATGAGCATCAGAAACGCAGAAAAGAGTAATATAAAAGCGTACATGGCCAAAGCACCCGTTTCCTCCTCGTCTTCTTCTTCGAATAACCCTTCGTCATCCAACACTTCTCCAGCAGTCTATAAATCTCGCGTCAATATGGAATAAGTAAATATTGTGTATTGATGTGGACTCACGGATTCGCGATAGGCGCCAACCAGCTTCTTCTCCAACTCGGTGAGTCTCGTGCCATATCGTTCCAC
This sequence comes from Nidularia pulvinata, assembly GCA_036937195.1. Classification (NCBI taxonomy): domain Eukaryota; kingdom Fungi; phylum Basidiomycota; class Agaricomycetes; order Agaricales; family Nidulariaceae; genus Nidularia; species Nidularia pulvinata. The sequence continues at coordinate 1,830 of JASFDH010000040.1, read as the reverse complement.
GTCGTCGGAGATGTATCGTTCGAGATCCTGGACCTTAGAGACCCCTCCCTCGAATAGTGTGTGGAGGATGATTTCCTGCAAAACAAGGCCATTTAAATGATGAACACAAACACAGTCCAGTCAAACTCACCTCGGGGGTCATAGCTTTAGCATACTTGTCGGATAGGAACCGGATCGTGCGACCAACATTCAGGAGGTATTCCGAGGTAAGGCTCTCCATGACCTCCAGGGAGGAATTCGCAGTGCCTACGGGACGAGCACAAATCAGAACCGCGAGTAAAAGGAAGAAAGCTCTGAAACACATACCCTGGAAACCAGCATGTTCCAAAATCTTCATATTCGCCCACCTCAAACAATCCGATGCATTCTTCTCCCCAATCTCAATCCCCGCCGCCCGTGTCTTGCCCTTCCCCTTCATATCCACACTCCACGGACGCTCATCCACCTTATCATCCATCTCGTCCTCCTCCACCGCGCCAAAACCCGCACCCGCACCCATACCCATCCCCGAGCTCATCCCGCCCCCCATCCCAGTCCCGCTCGGCCCCGCGAACCCTGCCCCGCCCTCCCCCTCCGCATCCTCATTCGTCGCGTTATTCGCATTGAGCGCAGCGAACTTTGCGTGCGTGTGCCGCACGCGCTTCATCGTCTTGATGTTGTTGTTCATCATCGAGAGGAGGGCCTTGGGGTTCGGCGGCAGAGCGGGCTCGAGCGCCTTTTTGCGACGCTTGGCCTTGCGTGGGCGGGGAGGTTTAGCGGGGGAAGAGGAGGAGGGAAAGGGGTTGCTCGGAAGGCCGTTGGCGAGGAGATCATCGGACTGTACGGCGCCCCACCATAGTTCGGAGAGCTCGTCTGTGTCTGAGGAGAGCGGGGTAAGGTATTGGCTGGTGAATCGGGCACGTTTGCGTGGGCGGCTGCTCGTCACGCCATTTCTAGAAGAAAATTAGTCGAGATGTAATAAAGATGCTAGATGGCACTAACAGTTTGCGCTTATCGCCTAGGGCACCGTCTATAATCATCGCTGTATCGTCGGGAGAATGTAGGTGCTCGGTATCATGGTCACTTTCGTACTCCACAGGGGGTGCCAGCTCCCGGAGTCGGTCTACGACCTCCTGGCTTGGGCCAGCCGGTCTTTCAAGGTGCTGGTCCAAATCTTGGAAAGTGGCCATGCCCTCCGCTGTACGAATTAGGGCAGGCGAGTCGGAGAAAGAAGTATCACGGCGGTGAAGCTTCTTCATTGGGAGAGGTGTAGAGGGCTTGATGACATTGGAAGATGACGAAGGGACGGATTTGGCGAGGGGGAAAGAGGGAGAACGGGTAGATGTACGGCCGTTTATGTGGCCATTAGTACCGTTGATCTTCGGACGGGCAATGGCATTGTTAACGGGGAGTTCAGAGGGGATTGAGGGGTCGGTTCTGTCCTTGCGGTCGGTGATGTACTTCAGCAAGCGATCTGCTTTGGCTTTCAGTCGCTTAACACAAAGCCGGAGAGGGTGGTTCTGTGGGCGCTTTAGTTGTCACGTTGTCAAAGAAAATTGGCGCTACATACCTCAGTCGCATTATATGTGTAGCAATTTGACCAGATGAGCTCGAGGTCGTCCTTGAACTCCCGCTTCGACTTGTACTGCTTCTGCTTCACCTTCTTCAGCATTGTCTGGAAATCCATGGGGTTCGCGATGACTGTGGCACTTCACGTCAGCTACCTGTCGATGTAGACAGACTCATATTTTTACCATCATAATAATCCGGCACCTCCGCCTTCGACACAGGCTTGAGAAATGCCTCAGCGTCGCGGTTGTCCTGGGCGCTTGGGTCAGTCACCTTGACGCG
>JASFDH010000039.1:0-45442 GCA_036937195.1 Nidularia pulvinata | reverse complement strand
TCATCTTCTGAGATATCTATGCCGGCCCCACGGTCATTTGTGCACATCGCACATATAGGCGTCAATAGCGACGGGATTTTCGAAATATCAAAGGGCTTGGAGCCTTCCTGGAAGGAGATGCTGGGAAATTCCAAGTTGCAAGTGAGCAACGAGGACACTGATACAGCCAGTCTAGACCATCGTCACGATTTTATTAAAGCGTTTTGGAAGAGGCCGCAGAGGTCGACAGCCGATGAAGGCTCCTAGGTAAGTGAGTTTACAGCAAGTGTGTACGCACCCTACGAACCGTCACACTAAAGGGGTCGTCACTACCCTATTCAACGTCTGCTTCCTCTATAGTTTTGAGACTCTTGTATATACATACATATTCGGGAGATACTCTTCCTAAGATTACTTAGGGCTATGATATATTATTAGATATCCATCCAGGTACTCTAGGTATATGAGATCAGAAACGAGTCAGATCACGACCCATAATCCCTATTGAAGAAGGCGTTAAAATATATTTTAGAAAAAGGCACAAAGCGACTTACAGTTCAAAAACCTAGGATGAACAGCGAATAAAATTCGTCAGCAAAATGAATAAGATAAAAAAAGGCTACGAGGTTACCAATACGTAGGTACGAGAATCCTGGAGCACAAATTAGACAATTACAAATTTTAATTACTAAACTGCTTACTTATTTCTCCAGCTCAGAGTCATCGTGAAATATGCAGACCTCCAAAGTAGCCAAGCAAGGCGCCCTGCTTCTTTGCTCATGAATGACTCTGGATCAGTGCCAGGCCTGTCATAGATCGCTTTCCTGCACAGCACGAAGTTTAACATACTGGGAATTTTATCTCGAAAAACAAGCAATACACTGACCAATTTCCAACATATGCGAGGCTTCCCTGATTGTGGAACTCAAAAGGTGCTGGGGATTCTTCATCCTTGGCAAGCTTATTGATTTTCTTGACGAGGTACTTTGCTTTCTGGTTAGCGACCTGTGCTGTTGCGGGAAGAGGAGCGTCTTCGATTTTCGCTGCATCTCCAATAGCCCACACATCAGGGTTTACTCTCCCGTCTTGCATGACCACGTTTAGATGGTCATTTGTAATTAAGCTACATCATTCATTCGTTGGTATTATTCCAATACTAATTCATGTACTGGCACTCACCTCGACGTCTTCTCGTCCTTGCGCACTTCTGTGATAGAACGGACAAGTGGGTTGGGCGCTAATCCCGTACTCCACACCAGCATACCGAAAGGCACTTGTGGCGAAGCGTCAGTAAACTAGAATTTTGCAAATCATTTATAGTGTCACCTTCGCCTTGCTCTTTGACGATCATTTTCCCCTAGAGATGTTTGAGAAATGCCACAGAATTCGGAACAATGAAGCATACAGGTTCAACGCGCTCAACATTATGACTTGTATGAATGCTAATGCCTTCTCGTGAGAATGTTTTCTCAGCATATCTAGACCAGTCAGTTAATAAGATATCAGAATGTCATAAGAACAGCATACTTGATGAGAGATTGATCGAACATGCCCAGAATACTGGGGGCTACATCGTACAAAGAAATCTTCGCGAACTTGGCGAGGTTGGGGTAATGACGTTGGATGTCACTGTGCAAAAGATCATATAACTCTGCAGAAAATTCGACACCTGTCGGGCCGCCCCCTATTTTCAGGCTATTTTTAGAATCATAAAAACCGAAGAAAAATGCAGGGGCCTACCGACAACACAGAAGTGAAGTAAATTCCTCCTTTCTGCGTCCGTCACGGTGGGCTGATTAGCTTGTTCGAAACCTATAATAATCGTCGTTGAAGCGGCTGATGTGGTGAAATATTGTAAAATGCCCACATTCCAATATTCGACTACGTATCATTCGAGAATCTCTGATGTCCTTCAAGAAGTACGCGTGCTCTTTAACACCAGGAGTGTTGAAAGCTAGAAAGTTTTATCTCAGCAAAAATATATACAGAAAAGAAAAACTTGAAGGTGCTGTACGCACTTTGAGAATAGGCACCGACAGCTATGACAAGTTTGTCAAATTTCAAGTCGAATGGAATACCGGATTTCGCAGGCAATAACGAATCCAGAGAATGAGTGGCAGAGGTCGATTCTTGAATTGGACGTGTCGCAGGCATCTTTATGTAACATCGTACAAGTTATATAACCCGCCAATATAACAGGAAAACTGAAGTACGAACGCATTTGAGAGTCTTGTGCGTAAAATCTGAAATGGCAGCGTGTAAAGTGGGACATGCCAACAATTAAATGCAAAGAAATTTACCGATTTCATCGCACCATGCTTGATAATATGCCTATCCGTACGTCGGTCAGTAAAGCTGAGTATACTATAAAATATTTCATACCACTTCCGGCGCATATCGACGAACCTGTGTCAAATCCATCAGCACAATGAAACACTAGAGTACATAAAATATACCGGTTCAACAGCGCATCGGAACTCCAGCGTCCCAACGGCACAGCTTGCAAGAAGCGGTGTGAAATTGAAGTAGGTATTTGGAGATACTAATGTCACATCTAAGACAGATTAATCGGAAGTTATTTGTTAATAGTGGCTGAGAATCGGAGCTCCCACTCACCCCAGCGCTTCTTATCTATCCCACGAAGGATTTCATATCCTCCCCATCCAGATCCTAATATTACAACGCGTTCTTTGCTACGTGACATCGTAGAACTGAAATTACGCGTCGCATTCGCTATATTTCTTCCATGACGAACGAGGGGTCGAATTTTTGAGGCGACATAACCTGCACGCATCATCGTTTAAAGCGATCTCGAACTTTCGACGTGCGGCACAAAGGTCCAAAATTTTCTAGAGGAAGAGCGATCACTCTCCTTAAATACGTGCTAACGACTGCTCGGAGACTATGTATAGACCGAGCCACGGAAGAAGTCGGACTATATCAACAATGACGTTTCCGGCATCCACCAAGTCCGTGATCGACGCAATTTGGATGCGACGCGCCCAAAAGGAATCAAAATATTTTTTCCGCATACTTCATGATATGCTCACTATTAAACACTTTCAAGGACTTTATGACAAGTAATCGTATCATTGCTATGCAATATCGAAAGATGAATATTTCACGATTTTCTTCTGTTGAATGAAATTAACTGTAGAAAGTCTGTAACGCGTTCGCTTACTCAAGCTCCGTGTGCGGGAGACTATGAGTATCATGGCCCAGGAACCTGTCGCGCCTTGTTAATTGCATGATATGTAAGACTCCGCCTTGTAATTATTCAACTGGGAATTCCAACCTCATCCTGACTCCCCCCTCCATTTTTTGAACGGAACAAGAATGAATCTGACTTCTAGTTACTGGCGATTTCATATGTTAGTTCTGTACGTTCATGAATCGAATGTGAATATCGACAATAAATCCTGTAAACATGTGTGCACTGCCCTCTCCTGAATTCTGACTCGGAGGGCCGTTTATTTCCGGGTAGATTTGAGAAGATAAGGGTGAGCCGCAAAGATTGCAAGTGAAACATACACTGCAGCGGGAATTGACAGGCAAATACAGATACAACGGGTAGACATGTGCTAATAACACTAAATGAACCCTCAGATTGCCGCTTTGGATTTATTGTTGCAAATCTACCGTTTGACTCAGAATTTAGGTATACAGTTTGGGTAGTTATGCTCGCCTCTGCTTTTCTATCCGTTATCGTCTTTTTGTCAATCTTGAAGAGCTTGAAGGCGCAGATAATTTCCGTTAACAATGCATCTTGTACCATGCTAGTGCACCTCTATTAATTATTCCCCGGACGGAAGGAACAAAGGACGGAATATATCCCGGTAGAACATTCACATGAGGGAGTTCTACCCAGCATGGTGAGAAACGGGTATGGATTCGGAGGTCATAGAAATTACACCGCTTCGTAAACATCGATTAGCTCCGGCGTTGTTAAGAAGATATTTGGATCTTACTGTTCAAGAAAATAGCACTCTGAATCGCCTATGCACAGAAAATTTATTATGAGTGGTCATTCTTGTCACATAGTTTGAAAGTTACTGAAGTCTTTTGCTGCAGAGAAATACTATTGCTTCACCCGGAATTGCAGATCTATCATCCTGATCTACCTCCAGATTGTCCCGGCAACTAAGCCCCAAAAGATCTCAAAAAATATTATCATGCTGAAGTGAGAAGGTATCAAGACACGTGTTATCTCCTGGGTCCATGGAAGGCGAGGAAAACGGTTATCAGGAAGGTAGTACAGCAGATGGCATCTATAGGAACGACTTGATCGCAATCGAATCGACGACCTGCAGCCGTAGAAGGTGAAAGTAGTGAAGAAAGAAGTGTTGTTTATTCAAGATCGGCAAAGCGCGTATTGCTATCTTGCGGCATCCGCCGAAACTCATTTTCAAGAATTAACAACCAATTGTATTTCGAATCCGTGCACTGTAGCCTCAATCTCTCTCTCAATCTCTCACAATCTTCTCAAAGCCCGCATACTTGACTTCTTAACATCTGGTAATTGTGCACTCAGAAGTTTGAAAATGCGGCAACAAAGACCAACGCAGCGGGCCCGGGCTTCCTCGCCTAACCTTGGACAAATTTCGAACCTTCGCTGCCACGATTTGTGACACTGACATTGTGGCGTTCACTACAGGATTCTTTGCTCTGCTACGGAGTAATGCGACCGGATCGGCGTTCTAAATATGTCTCTAAGATTGAGCTAATCCTTGTGGCCTTTGATCAAGTGTTGATCAAGTGTACTGACCGTGCCAGCGGCTTGGGATAAGTAGTATTTGCAGGAAGGCTTGACTATATTTAATCATGGCCTCGCAAAGAACCATTCGCCGAGCTATTATTATCAGCGGACAAAGAAAAGTGACTGGATGTGATATGTAGTACAAGCATGCTTCTGTTTTTTCATTCTCTCCACTAAACATGGATTTTATTCTCGCAGTTTTACTTCACCATCGCAAATATTGTTTCTTAATATCTCGAATTCAGTTACTTCTATTTACTTTCAACTATACTCTTGTATCGAGTTCCTTCTTTCAAAGTCATCTCTGGAATATCGATTTGCATCCTGTAGGGAAGTTTGATAAGTGTTCCGTTGATCTCCACCACGGAGCTATCCGCCTTTGGACTATATATAAGGGGCGCGATAGAGAGGACGAGACAGAAGGACGACGCAATGGTTTCTCAACAAGAATCTGCTGGCCTCCTGAGCCTGTACGTTCATCATTCTTATCCATATCTACTGCCATGCTGATTCATGACATGGTTTTATTCCTTCTTAGCTCCGGCATTCTGGTATAGTTACTCCCTCATTCGCTAAAGGTTGATTGGCTACAATTTTTCGGATTAGATAGTCGCTTATTTATTAAGCTGGGGACTGTTTGGTGTTCTCTCGGTGCAAGTTTGTAAGAGGACCTCAATTCTGAGCTCGTAGTATTCTCTAACTCCAAATCCTCCAGACATATATTTTTTGGCTTTCCCCAAGGACAACAGGCACACTAAAATCCTCGTAATTTCTGTGTACTGCATAGAAGTTGTTCAGACCATCTTGGTTGCCCGAGATGCGTTTGAGACTTTCGCCCGGGGATTTGGTGACCCGAAGGCGGTGACTGGGGTACATTACGCCTGGCTAACGATGCCTCTCGTGAGCGGATTAGGTAAATTCTGGATTTCATACGGCTACTCTTCAATTGCCAATGAATTTCTCTAGTTGGCTGCATCGTTCAGTGGTTCTATGCCTATCGTATCAATGTCTTGTCTAAGTCTAGGATAGTGCCGATGGTCATCAGAGTGGTATGAAAATGAATTCAAGCTATTTCTTCGATACACTGATGCAACCGAATTTTATAGATGGCAATAATTCAACTTGGTGGAACATTATTAGTTTCCATTGCAGGTCATATGGCTGGAGATTTCATGAATCTGTCTTCGACCCCAGTGCTTATAGGACAGGGCGTGAGCTATCTTTCGGTTCTTCTAACATTTCACTAAATTGATGCACAATCAAATCCAAAAGATACGAGACGGGCTCACCTCTATTTGCGACGTCCTCATCGCAGTTTGGATGTCGTATTATGTACTGTAAAGAATTCTCTCTCATGTATCATGACGCTTATACCTGATCCACAGTTAACAAAAGCCAAGTCAACGCTACAACGGAGATCCACACAAAATATACTTGCCAAGTTACTTAAATCTACTGTTGGGAGCGGCGCTTTGATCGGTGAGCATATCCTTTCTTACTTTTAGTTCATACTCTGAGTTATAACTTCAATGATGATAATAGCGACAGTCGCCCTTGCAGACTTAATACTGACTTTCTGTGATGACGCGTACGAAGCCTACTTCATCATTCCTTGTATCCTACTCGGGAAGTTGTACTCCAACTCTATGATGGTGATGTTGAACAGTCGCCTTGACCTGGCTGCCGCAACCGGTCGACGGAGTAAAAAATCCGTTGAATCTACTGCAGTTATTTTACCCATTGCATTCGTTCGACCAGAGACTCAGGATGATAGTTCCAACTCTCGTGGGTCTTTGGAGAACGCTACTAGATCCATCGGGATTATAACGCAGTCAGGTACCGATCATTCGGAAAAAGTGAGCTTTCTTGGGTGTCATAAGCTCGTTTGACAGGTTAAACTTGTGATTTCCACAGGATTTAGAAGCTGGGTTGGATTCGCCCATCCGCCTTAAAACAGAGTCTGAGAAGGACTCATAGAGAGCGTGCTTTCAAAGTGAACGCGTCAAAGCAGTATAGTGATTTACGTGTTGGCAAGCGATTACAAAAATTCAAAGGGAATATACAGTGTATTGTACAATTAGGAAGTCATAGGTATTATCTGGAAGCCACCAAAATAATATAATTAAGCACTCGGGTCATGTTCTGCCAATACTTCTGCTGCATGTTGCTTTGCGGACTCGCCAACAGTAGGGTTTATGTATAAAAGGAATGAGCATCTAAAAGTTAGCTGGAAAACTGTCAAGAACTCACTGCTTATGGCCGCTTTGTATCCAGCCATAACATAAGCTTCACGCTCTTCTACCGCCTCTTGGACAACTTCAAGAATTTCGAGTGCGTGTGCCTTGGCCTCGACCGAGGTCGTAGGATCTAAGTAGCAGTAGTTAAGAGAGAGAAAATATAGGAGACAAGTATCTCTTACTTGTCAAGGTCGCTTTATAGCCTCCTAAACAGACATAAAATTCTGGTAAGTATACGTATTTCATAAGAACAGGAGATCTTCTCACCAATCTGGCGTCTAGGATTTTTCTCTCTAGTGTGGTTATCGGTGGTGCGGCTTTGACCGTCAATGTCGACACCCATCTCGTAGAGACGCCCGATAACTTGCTCTTTGGCCTCTTCAGAGACGTGCGGGTTGTGAGCTGCGGCCTTGAGACCGGCAATAACGCGTTGGGGATCCTTTCCGTCCTCTGTCGCGTCGAAACGGGGTAAGCAAGAGTACGCGAGCCATAGCTAATCACGAAACATACGGCTCGACATAATGAGTATAGGAGAGATATGAGTATGAGAGCTATGTAGCTGGGTTGGAGAGAAGTAGGTATTTTATGAATTTCGAAGGTCTCGTCGTCCCCTTTATACCGACCACTACTGATCTGGCATGTAAACGCGGTCACGGAGGTAGTGTTCTTGAGTGGAACGCGTCGCGGTGCAAACAATAGAAAAGACGTCACCGGAGTTCTTCATGACGCAAGAGTGGCTCTCGCTACACGACCCTTTGTATTCGGTTCTCGGGGTGCGCCCAGAAAGCGCCGTGGCAGACAGGCCAGATTGTTTGTGCAAACTATACAAGGTACGTGCAACAGTCTAGCTCCGTTCGATAAGAATATAGTGTCTAGAATAGTTCATGTAATTTTGAGAATCGTCCGTCCAGCCTCCAAAAGCGTTTAAGGTTGATTCAAGGCCACAGGGATCCACCATAAAAATAGATGCTGGTGAGGGGCTTTCAGTTATTGATTAACTCCACAACGTCATGACGCTATGTAGGCGCGAAAGGAAGAGAAGTTGAAGCCATTGACGATACCCGTTTGTCGGTGCCGGGTGGCGGCTGCGAGTCGACTCGATTATGCACCACTCAATATAATTTCCCTCAGATGGTCCTCGAATGCGCTGGGGTCCATCCAATTTTCAGAGACTAGTACGGAGATTATGCAACTCCGTGCGAGAAATAGCTGCGAGCCTGATTGTGCAGAATTTCCTTGAAGGAGTCGAATCCGTTGGGGTCCATCCAATTTGCAGAGACTGGTATGAGGATTACGTATCTCCTTCGTGCAAAAAATCATGCTTCAGCTGATAGCTTGATGGGAATGGAAGTAGTATGGTGCAAGGTCCTGATATGGTGAAAAGTGGAGACCAACTGATGCCCGATGGCGGTTGAAACTTGAAAGTAAAAATATAGGAAGAGATTGAGAGGAGAGTCCAAGTGCGACTGGCTTCAGATATAATAGAGCCAAACACAGGGGTGATTGGACGATTCGACTTGCGAATTGGATTTTACGAAGCCTTGTCGCAGCCTATAGAAAGTTCCAACGCAAGAAACACTGGAAGGGAAGCTACTGCATAGAACAATCTAGAATACAAATATAAATGAGTTGATCCGTGAATTGGTGTTATAATACATAAGATAGACCGAGCGCAATTGTTCGAGAAGTTCAACAACTCAGTTCGAATTCCGCACAGCGCCCTCGACTGCAGCTGCGTCATCAAACCCTTTCACCCAATCCGCAATCTTATCCCATGTATCGTTCAACACCTTCTTATCCCACCAGAACGGGCTCATGATCAATATATCATGGCAAGCATCCGGCGACCAATGAATATCCACATCTACCCCATCCTCCTGCATCGCCGTCACCAAACTCCTCACTTCCCGCACCAGCCGCTCCGCATCGCCACACACCACAAGCGTCCTCGGGAACTCGCCAAAGAGCCGCGGGAACTTGCATGTTTTGTGGTACGGGCTCTCCACGTCCATCTCCTTCGTTGGGTCCAGTGTCTCCGGGAGACGTGCCGCCCCGATCCCGGTACTGAGCCGCTCGAGGAGGTGACGTCGGAACTGTTGCTCGTGAACCTCCTCGGGGTCCTGCTTCACTTCGTGGCCCCAGCGCTTGAGGGCTACGGGTGAGCACGGGGACACGTATTCGGAGTGCGCGATCACCATGAGGTGCTTCTCTTCGTCGGGCGTCGACGGGCCCTGCTGGTATTTAAATCCGAGGAAGGTGCGCTGAAGGAGGGCGCGCGGCTCTGGGTTGTCAACTAGGTAATCGCTTCTCGCGTTGGGGCGGGGTATGTAGGATGAAAGGGTCTCGGGGAGGTTGTGCGAAGTATCGCAAGAGGGTGAGAGCAGGAGGAGGCCGTGTGGTAGCGGAAGATTGCCCTCATCTCTAAGCCAGCGAGCCAGTGAGAGGACGAGGTTGCCACCCGAACTGTCGCCTATGAGGACGATGTTGCATTTTTCGTTGCGAACACCGTACGTGTGAACAACATGGGCGTAGACTGCTGCTGCGTCTAGGACGACAGCAGGGAAAGGAGCGACTTGTAGCAGGCGGTACTCGACAGAGTAGACTTCGTGAAGTATTTTTCTCTGCCAGAATGAAATTAGCTCCAAAATGGTATGATAACGAGGCATCCTCTCACCTTGATCAAACCTCGCGGTATCCTGGATGGTCCAGAGCTCTCGTGCGCAGACATGTGGCAATACCCTCCACCGTGCATGAAGATCCCCACGAGAGGTACACCAGGCTCTCCCCTCTCCAGATCCACACTATCCGGTGAAGTCAAATGCCTCAGATCATCTGTAGTCCCGGACTTCACACCCGCCTTTGTCTTCATTATCAACTGCGGGACCTTCTTCGGCCACACATAGCATCCAACTTTCGTGCATGGAACATTGCCATCCAACAGCCCTGTCCTCAGGTTCTCCGGCAACGGCTCCACCCATTCAAAACGCGTCTCCTTGAGTGAGCCTTCTGGGGGCGCAATCGTGGGATCGCGGGTGCCAAAAGTGACCCCTGCGACCTCAGTGACTTTGAATATCCTACGCGTAAAGTAGACATTGATGATTTGACGGATTCCCCATGACGCGCGGGGCCGATAGCGGCGTGGCGCCAGCATATAGGAGGTTGCCCATACTGGGACGAGCAAGAGAGTGGTGACGAGGCGCTGCCAGACGTAGAACGACTTCCATGGTTCCTTAGCGTACGGAAGGTGGTCATAGTGTGGATACGGAGGGTTCTTGTCGTAAAGCATTGCGAAGGCACAAAGTGTCGAAGCATAGAGCGGGGTAGTACTTAAGTAGCAGAGCAGAGTGGTGTCTGAGGTCGTCTCCACATGCGTATTCCTTGACGTCACGCGCTTCCACTACGACAGTTTTCAAGGTCCACGATTTCCGCTGCGTGTGGATATGACCAAAAAGAGAACGTAGACTGGCAGCGCATCTGCTGCGAATTGGGGACACGTCAAAGTGCCGACGTTATGTCGGGATTTATAGTTCTATGACTGAGTGGTAATGCAGCTAGTGCTGAATGAGCCATGGCGAGAGCTGGGGGGAGTCGTTCCAGTCACTCCGCTCGTTGTGTTAGTCCTTGTTGTGCAATTGCTTCTGGAAAGCACGTGGCGCTAGCCGGACCTACTCATCCAATGTTTGTTACTCGAATCTCGACAGTCGACTCAACAGCTCTCAACTAACGCCAACTTTTGCGCATCTCTATAGCATTCAAAATCATTTTGGTGCATGCTCTCTAAATTATTGAATGAAAAACTTAGATTTCTGTTACCCGCCCTCCAACCCCCGAAATAAGTGCATCCCCGACTCCGAAAACTTTTTTGCAACACGGACGAACTTGAAGCTGGCAACGAAAATGTCTATTATAGAACAACATTTACAATTGACAACAATTGTGGAGTCTGAGCATCTGGAGTGCATCTTAAATCCCGCTGGAATCCTCTTTCGACTCCCCGTAGGCGGGTTCTGGAACGGATAGTTAGTTTCTACCATCTGCTGGGAATAAACTCTTAAACTGGAGCTCACTGTTAATGGTCGTTGTACGAATATACGCAAGATCTTGGTTCTGTATAGACTGGCTACCAGATGCACCCTGAGATCTTCCGAGGTCCTCGTATATCCCATCAAAGGTGTTTCGGATGGTCTCTGACACATCGCCTGTCTTCGGGATATCGTCTTTACTTTCTTGTTAGATTTATATCTCGGAAAAATGCGAACGATACTCACCATTATCATCGGCTGGTTCGGTGACTTCTCCACGGGAGATTCTCCCGCCATCAGTTCTGTCGGTCTGTTGTGACTTTGAGAAGCGACTGGTGCCTTTCGCGGAAGGAATATCGACGTCGTATCCCAGGGCACTCAGGCGTTCCCTAGCGCTCTGCTTTGCTTCTTCAGAGACGTTCGGCCTGCTTATAGTCGCTTTCAGTCCAGCAGCAACGCGATCGGGATTTTTGCCTCCTTACTCGAAACCAATGTTAGGAGAGGTTTTGTTGCAAGAAAAAAGCGGAAAACTCACGGGTGGACATTATCATACGCTGTTAGTTCTAGCAGCTGGAAGACAGGCACGAAAGTTGACAAACAGTGTCCTGGCGGCGGATGCTCCGAGACATCGATCTTATATCCCAACCATTTAGTCCTCCAGCTCAATATAATCCCGCATGGCACGTCATGCCTAATGACGATAATCCAGACGACTGTGACGATTCTGTTGCTGCGGAACCCCTCGCGATCTTCATCGATCAATTGAAGTATGGCGTCGAATGCCCTATTCAATGAGTATGGAAATTGAATATCTAAAAATGGCATATACAGTAACTGGTACATGATTTGGGCGGTAACTTGAAGTTCAAATGGTACGCAAAGACTACAACTACATTAGGATTTTACAGTCTGATCTTTGAGGTTAGATATCCTGTTTTTCGCTCTACATCTCTTCCCCTTCCGCCTATTTGAAATTCTAATTAAAGACTTGCGCATTACTATGAAACTATGCCGCTTCCTCCCCCAATAGAAGTGGTCCGCCGTTGACTGTTACATGTATGAAGATAGAAGGCCACTAGGGACCAGCAGCATCGTTCTTGCGTCAGATAGCCATGATCATCTATTTAGTCCCGAAATCGAGAAATCAGGAGAGTCATTAAGTTAGATGAAGAAACATGAGGCTATTCTTGTGGATCTGGTAGAGGCAAATCCCCGAAGTGCGTCGTCTATGAAGACGCTACAGCTTCTCAACTGCAAGTTGCTTCCGGGAATCCGGTAAGCACATCGACGACGTCCTCGTTTTCCTAATCTTGAATATCCTTCGGAATCAGTTTGCGGGTCCTAATGCGTCCATGGTTCAGCCCGATCCCATGTAGAAAGCAATCCTGAAGTGTAATGGATGAGACACATCCTGTCGTATTGGTAAAATATTGATTTATGTAGTCTGGAGAAACATCCATGAAATATAGTGTATTTTCAGGCCGAGAAGAGCGAGACACAGGAGTTATATCGTCGTCTGGGGCCCAGCGGACATCAATTCACTCGTCCTAGACGATACCTGCCCAGTGCCTCTCATAGAATAGTCAGGTGGCAACTGCAATCTGAACCTAGCATCCGCAAGAATCTGACGTAGTTGTCTTTATAACCGGAATGATTCCGCTTAATCCAACCAAGACTGTCGACACGTACGTATGGATGTCCTTTGAATGTCGCCGAATTTAGAGACTCGGAGAGGCGATTCATTCCACACTCCTGCAGCTCCTTCATTTCTGTGCGCAGATCACTGGTGAAGTCGGCCTTCAAGCAATTCAGCTTTAAGGACTTGGGAATGGTTATCGAGCCGTAAAATTCGCCGAGGACGTAAGAGATCGAGAATGAATGGACGAAATTTAGTGTCAGACTCTCGCACCGAGAAGGTGGCTCTCGAGAACGCTCATCGCATCCTGAATGCGAGACTTTTCGTCGCTGACATCGAACTCTGGAAGGTGAGGTTTTCTTGTGAGAATTGTATCGATTTGCTGAGAATAGCAGATCATCGGAGGTAAGAGCGCAGAGCAGTCACAGAAGTAGGTGAGGCGTCGGCAACGAAATAATTCGCTTCCAAAACTTCGGAAAGGCAAATGTCAGTTTCTTTCGTTCGGCGCAACTGAAGAAACCGCGCATGGGAAAGCGCCGGGAGACGAAGGATCTGAATCTTCTCGCAAGCAAGGATACATTATGTCGAAATTTATCAACAGAATCTTCCGTGGGAGGGAATTGATCAATGCTGTGCCAGTAAAGCCACTCGCATTATCGGGCAGCCATGGAGTTCAATGCGGTAGGGTAGGAGATGTTTGGATTATGAGCTTGATATCTGAATCGTAAGTATATCTCTCGCCGTGTTTTTAAAGATTGATAGTTCTCACCATGAGGATTGAGACACTCTTAGCAAGGCTCCAGCTCGACGGGGAAGCTTGTGGATATACCGAGACGCGCTACTACCGACGGCGCAGCCAGTAGGCGGCGCCTTGTAGGTCTGATGAATGTTACAATGAAAGAAAAATATATAGTTCAAGGAAGAAATAAATACGTGCACATCGTGCGACATCTTACTGGTTAAAAACATTCTTCAATGGGATAAAAAAAGGTTCTATTTCGGTTTAATTCTTTAAACATAGATGTGTTAGCAAGTACAAGGGAGGTCATAAACAGATCGAGCACACCAGGGAATATTTGAAATTGGAATATATCTTTGGAATGAAGCCTCTCCAAAAGCCTCTCCGAGTTCCTCCGGATATCTTCGGGAATAAGATACTGATGACCATAATAGTGGTATTGTAGCATTATCCCACGAAGATGAGGAAACCGTCCCGAAGTTAAAAGATCGTCCAACTGGCACCACGGCGCATCTAACTCGGATCCAAAGATATCATGTTCCTCTAATGGACGAGACATCGCGCATAACTGTAGCGTGAGATGCTGGAGATTATTCATAGGTTGAATAGTTTCCAGTAAACCAACAACCCAAGAAAGTGCATTTCTGTTGTCTCGGTCAGGATAATCCTCTGATGAGATACGTAGACTTTTCAGCCGTGGAAGGATGTCCAGATGAATAGGATGAAAAGATAGGTCAAATAAGGTATTCTGGTAAACTATAAACAGTTAAATGAGATGATTTCGTTCCAGGATAGCATGATTACTGACATGAAAACCGTCCTGCGAGCGAAAGCTCTTCCAAGTTTGGCGAGCATGCTTGAAGGAACCTCCAAAAAAGTTCACGGCTGTCAGACTTGTTTTCATCGATAACTAAATGTATCCTGCGGACAGTGGTAATATCTATTCCATAAAAGAAATCGTGGGTTGAATAGACGCTGTCTATGCGCAACGGGTGAGGAATGAAAGCAGATATGTGAAGTGTATCCAGTTTAGCGCGTGAAGAATTGTTGAGCGCATTTCCACTGGGTTCATAATCATATTGGACGTCGATATTCTCCAAAACAAGATGTTTAACTGCTGGGCAATGATGGAATAAGGAGATGGGTAATGCCCTGAACTTCTCCAGCTTGATGTAAACCAGCAAACCAAATCGAAAAGTGTTTTCGAATGATGCCCGTGCGCTGATGGACAATGCCCCCCAGCGTAAAGGATCATCGCCTCCTATAGTGATAGCTCGCAAGTTTTGCAATTTGAATGGGAGAATCGTGACCAGAGAAAGGTCATCGACCAGCCAACCCGAAGTTCTTTGCGTCAATTCGCTGTTTATAACATCGAGCCGCTTCACGTAGCTCCCCAAATGAGGAGAAGACTGAAGCAACTGTTGGAGACGCATTCCAGAGGTTCGAAGTGCTCTTTTAGAGAATGGCGGGAGGAGTTGGACACGTGTGAATAGGTGTTGCTGGCATGAGGAAACGAATCGACGAGAAATTAGGCAGCAAGCCCTGAGTGCTGCCATCTCGTCTCGGAGAAGTCCTGTAATTTGTTCAATGATCTCTTGCGGAAGACTATCCATGGTGTTCGTTGTGCTAGTAGTATCGGAAAGGCAGCGGTGTTGACTTGTCAGGCCGGATCGAGTAGATTTTTGGCAGATTGATAAATGGATAGATGTCGTGTGTCGGTGTTACGCGTTCAAATTGCATCGCGCACGGCGCAGCACGCCTTGAAAATGAAAGTGATTGTTTGGAGGCTATTTGGCCAGAGGTTATACGTACGCCCTAGGCCAGCGCCAATGCCAATGATCAATCTTCCAGCATCTTTGACACTGCAACAATATGACAAGGCGCTCTCGCTCCCATTTTCTACAACCAATTGCGGATTTGGATAATTTTTAAAATCGTTGGAATTTGGAATCGTTATTAGGAACACAAGAGTGACTACCAAGGGCCGAAAGCTGGTAGCGATTGTATGCCTCTGCCCGACTCTAATTTTACTGACTTTAGATAGGAACGTCGTTTGCCCGAAGTTTATCTTCTGCACGTTCCTTTGCTGTCCCGCGTGCATGATGATCTTTGAGCCAAAGATTAATGCAACGTGTGGAATACGCAGTGAAATGCTACGTACTCTTTTTCGTCGCCTGATAAGAGCCCATCACAGAATTTTCTCCAGGACGCTTATCGTTTTTAGATAATTTCTCCTTACCCATCTCGAACTCTTCAAATGATTCGTCGTTGTGGAATTGATTGTTGTCTTTGCGGCCATCGGGTTTTGTACCCCGCATCCGATGCTTGCGAACATGGATATTATTCTCTGTATTTGAAGCCTTTGATCGACAGCTGATATGCGCACGCGTGAAGGTTGCGTACCGCGAGGTTTCGCTTCTTCAATTTCAGCTCTTACTTCGGGGCTTGGGAGGGTATCTTCAAAGCTACCTATCCCCGCATACGGGTATTCATGCGTACGCTTACTACCTGAAAGGCCCAAATGGTTAACGACCATGACAGCGCACGCAGGAGAATAATGACTCGCCTTTGGGCATGTCGAGATGGAATGTTTGCGATAATGATGTTGGTATGCAGCAGGTCTCTAGACGTCTCGATAATACGGAGCATTTTGAGACTATAATAGCACTTTTATTGAGTATAGAGATCGAGTGGAATGGACTGGAAATGTGCAAATTCCAGCGGAATGATGATATAGGGCCACATGACGGCATACGATCTACATTCCATCCTTGGCCTTCGCTCAGATGCCAACAACATACGCCAAAGCAAGCATATCACCTTTGAAATCCAGTACGACCCAAATCCCAGCATTAATTAACGGAGCTAATAATACCGATTGCATTCAAGTTTATTAACAGCGAGAATTCGGTTCAATACGAATGTTAATATTCGCTCTCAAAGCGCATCGTGCTCTTGAAGTACATCCTCTGCGTGGCTTTTTGCCTCATCAGAGACTCTCGGATCTGATAGAAATCGAATCAAGAAACGATGCGGGAGCATACGCGACGATATTCTTACTGTGCAGAGCTGCTTTGTATCCACGCAAAACATCATTGATGTCGCTCTTATCGTTCCTTTTCTTTGAAATATCTGTATATCTGTTAATGAAACCAAAGTATGGCCATCCGCATGAAACACATACCTTCTGAGGACTGCCCCATCTCATTCAACCGTTCTTCCGCTTGCTGCTTGGCTTCGTCGGAGACTCTGGGATTGTGAATGCTGGCCTTCAGACCGCCGACGACGCGCTCGAAATCTTTAACGTGAGCTGTCATGGGCATAGTAGATGAGCTCAGACTAGGAATAGCACGACTCGGAATTCGATGACTACTTACAGGGGTTGGAAGACATAGTATATAATTTCGCTAGTGGCAGAATATAGGAAGGTTCGAAAGGCCGTGGGGGTTCTACTATGGCATATATAGTATGACGAAAAAGAAATAAATTGCTGCCTAAGTGAATTGTGTACAGTTTCCATTCATTTCGAACTTCGATTGATGGAGCCTGGGGGAACGTCTAACATAGTTGAGTGAATGAGGAAATAGGACTTCCAAATCAAGTAGTTCCAATAATTAGGGATTACACTTCGAGTCGCTCCGCACTCCAGATTCAAATACCAAGCTTAAGCACACATAACTTGTACCTCGGAATGTCGATAATAATGTAACCTTCTGCTAGTACGAGTATGTGATATTACATGTACTAAATTTCTTTCCGACTTTTCAATTTCTAATTGTACAAATAGGATACAGCAATTTTAACATGGGAACGGGGATTGAGGCAATCAGAGAGCATCGTGATCTCTTAATACTTCCTCTGCGTGCTGTTTGGCTTCATCGGAGACTCTAGGGTCTGGTATGATATGCAAGTAGTCAATATTTTGAGTGACATCGTATGTCTAAAACATGAGCTTACTATTCAGGGTGCCTTTGTATCCTCTCAGGACATTTGATTCATTCTTTCCGCTTTCGAATTGAGTGCCTGTTTGTTCTCCTTTAAATCCTTGGTCTAACACCTCACGGGCATGCGCCTTAGCCTCCTCAGAGGTGTTCGGATCTGTTATTACATATTTGTCAGGCATGTATATATCACACCGAGGAGCTATTAAGAGACTTACTGGTTAATGTTGCCTTATATCCGCCTAAGATATCATTTCAATGATTTGAAATGGCATGGAAGGATAAGTAATACACACCCCGTTGACGATTCGAGGAAACATCGCCTGTATCTGTGCCCATTTCGTGGAGTCTCTCTGAAGCGTTTGCTTTCGCCTCATCAGACACATTGGGATTGTGGATGGCCGCCTTCAATCCACGAGCAACGTTTGCCGGGTCCTTTTGATCTGTTCATAACATAATTAACAGTAAATGGGATTAAGAACGGCATTGTAACTTCTGGAAAGGAAAACTATGAGGCTTACCGATTGACGACATTGCAATAAAGGATACGGTAGATGGAAAGGTTCAGTGGTGAAGGTTGGTGATTTGTTGAGTTATAGGGCGAGCTCCTCGCCCTTTATATATGCTGGATCTGCTGTCGGGATTCAGGGTTCAAAACCAAGGCAGGGAGCGTTAGGTCATGGGTGGAAACTGCATGATGAGCTATGATGTAACAAAGGTAGAGAATGTTTAGCGCTGGAAAGCTTTGCAATGACGGCCGAATTGACTTGCCGTGGTGCAGAGCAGGCGAGCGGCGACAGTAAACTTCGGCAAAGATGAATATAATACTTGCTCACCATTCGGTTGCTGACATCCGTATAATCACTCGTAGAAAAGAAAGACTGCTTTTTTAAACTTGTTTTTTAAACTGTCTTAGCAGCGGAAATCCGATCCAACTGCTGTTCCACTTCATCTCCAGAACACCAATCAATGACCCTAAGAATGGAGCATCGTGTCTCCACCTGACAACACGAGTCCATATTTGGTCATCAGGTTTCCGTTTTAAAGTTGAGCATTCTCCAATGGAAATACCCTTCGCCGTCAATCCTCGAGGTCTCAAGAAAAATTTCAATATCACCATCTGTGTACCCATCTCAAAATCATTCGAGAATGTACTTTTCGGATGATACACAAGTGCGCTAGCAAAGTAGTCCCCATGTTGATGAAGGAGTCGCTTATTCGAGGCGATTACATCATGCATGTGCACGAAAGGTCATATATAGTCTCCTAACCAGTAGCTCATGAGGCTAGACCGTGGTCTGAGAAATGAGGTATTATGAACTAGAGCCCAGTGAGATGCTCAATCCATCATGCACAATTAGTAAACACACACCCTCCATTAGTCCAGACATTGTAACCTGCAGAGAACTTCAATACTTGCAAGGACCACGCTCGAATACTTCAGTACTTCATGAGTCGACAGCAAGTTGTCTTCTATCAGCCATTTCCGGCAGGATGAGATTCAGAAAGCGAGCAAATAGATACGCAGAGTCGTATGTACCACCAGAACTTGAGGAGAGTCTTGCAGTCGTTCTCGTGTTCGTGGGGATGCATGAGGGCACTGCACTGGCTTTTGATCGTCGTTAGAACCGATGAGTGCCTCCGTGTCGTGAACGGTTAGAATGAGATTATAGGCGACGAACGTTGAGGCTAAGGCGCATTTTGAATGGAAATTGATCGCGTTGATCGCACCGTTTCGCACGGTGCTTGCGCCAACTCAGTTCCGTCCAGCACCATCAACCAGTAAACTGCTGAAAGGCGTCTGATTCCCTGCGCAGAACCTTACTTGCGGTACCCTCTCGCCTCCCTAATAAGAAATGCGGCGCTTTCTCATATACAATACAATTCAAAAAGGCTAGCAAGAACGCCCATAGTCATGAGGCACAGCATCACGATTCTACGCAACCATCTGCAACCACATAGGTTCAGTATGTTTCACGATGGATTTCTCCGCTGGCACGATCTTCTCATAAAGCTTGACCTGTGATAAAACGAAAGCTTCTATCTTTCTACATATATCTCCTTCGTTTAGGCTTGCCACTTGGACCTTGATTTCCGCTTATAGCGGTGCTGCATTTGAGCCAACAGCTGGATTGTCTGCTCTTTCTCTCTACCTTGTTACGCATCCTCGCTCTTAGTCGTTCGTTCACTCTTCACGAAGAAAAGCCATGCAGTTCTTTGGTCTCCTTTCGTTTGTCCTGGTCGCGCTCTCCGCTAGTGCCCACCCTGCACCCGAACGAAGAAGTTCAGTCGGACTCCTTGACGAAGTTCTCGTGTTTGACGCGCCTGCATTCCCGGATCCCGCCGACCCAAGTAATACAATCGTACAGCTCCAGTCGTTTGTTGCGGTGAGACAGATTGACCTAGGGGTTGTGGCATCAACCATCTCCGCAACATTAGCCTCTCTTGGAATCACCGTTGGAGATAAACTGACCAACTTGCAACAACGGGTCAAGTTAATCGGTGCTGTAGGCATGGCCGGGAAGACTATCACTGTGAATATACCAGGATGCAGTCAAGTAGCAGCCTTGTCCGCGACTTCGGGACTTCCTTACCTCGGGATGGCCCAGCAGAACATATCCATTGGTCAGTGCGGAACCAGTAAGGAGGTCACCGCTTCGGTAGTACTTTCGACACTCGATTCTAGGAAAGTCACTGCATCAGTGTTCTCTTCGCCTGATTCGGGCTTTGGTGTCATTTCTGGTACGTCAGACATGTATCTGAACATGGAGCAGCCAGATAACGATATCCAACCAGACATCGACGACACGGTAAAAGTATCTAATGTTCTCGACACTGTCGCCCTTCTCAAGTCCACGCTTCTTGATGACCCGGTTCCCGTCGCAGGCATGCCCGAGCTCTACGCCTCCCTTGCGCAATCCCTGAATGACCCGCAGTTCATCTATGTCACCGGTTCACCCTTCCAGCTCTACCCCTTCCTCAACAATTTCATCGACAGCGCATACTCTGCATCCAAAGGCCCCATATTCGCGCAGAACCTCACCTTGCTAGATATTCCCTCGCTCGCCGAGTTCGCTGCAGGCGGGAACATTCAGGAATTCAAGGATTCGATGATCGACCGCATCAAAGGCATGTATCCTTACAAGAAATTCCTGGCCATTGGTGACTCGACCCAGAAGGATCCAGAGACTTATGGCGAGGCGTACGTTGACTATTCCATGTTGCCTTCATACTGTTATTCAACTATGCTATTATCTTTCACAGATTCCGGAAGTACGGAGACGCTATCACATGCAGCTGGATCCGCCAGGTTGACGGCGCGAATAACACGGCCGAACGGTTCGCAGCTGCGTTCAATGGTGTTCCTTCTAATAAGTTCAGGATTTTCACTGATGCCGACATTGCTGAACTTGCGAAGATCAACGTTGCTGGAGGAGAATGCTAGGCTATATGATACTGCATATACTCTTTAAATTTGTATGTGAATGCCAGTGACACCATGCGTATTTGTGAAAGGGACTAACTATCCAGTTCTACAGGTTACGAGGCTAAATAAATTATAATTTTCATCGCTAGGGCAATGTGTTATGCTCTAGGTACCACTTCGCATATAATTTACATTGTTTATCTACAGTATAAACGCGTTAATGTACGCTCCATGCTATGTACGGTGGCCTCGCAGAAGGCGCCATATGCTTGGGCGTTGGTACGTAAGCAGAGTGTAGAAGTACTACATCTGTATCTGGTGGTTAGAATCCTGTTCTAGTCGTGTTCTACTACACATGCCCTTGACAACTCGGTGAACGCCATTGAGCCGGTTTTCAAGCGCCCAGTGTATGCTCAATTCTTGAACATCATGAAGATTGCAGTCTTCGGGACGCGCAAGGTACGTGATGGATCGATGGCCAGTCAAACGTTTTCTTTCATCAAACCCACCGTCTGCCATACTCATCTAGTATGATATCGACTCCTTCAATAACACAATCCCGGATGGCAGCGCCTTGAATTTCACGTATTTCGAACCTCTGCTAGACGCGACGACTGCCATCTTGGCTGAAGGACACCAAGCAGTTTGCATTTTCGTGAACGATGTTTGTGATGCCCCTGTGCTCGAGTTGCTGCACGGTCACGGTGTGGTGCGCCTTCCATCTAAATATGAACTGTGTTCGCCTTCTGACTTTGTATTCATCCTATTAGAAGTTCATCGTGTTGCGATGCGCTGGGTTTAATAATGTTGATCTCGGTGCTGCCAAAAGGCTGAATATTAAGGTTGCGCGGGTACCGTCCTATTCTCCGGAGGCTGTTGCGGAATTCACGATCGGAATGCTTCTCACCGTCGTGCGCAAGTACCATAAAGCCTACAACCGCGTTCGTGAGGGCAATTTCCTCCTAGACGGACTGTTGGGGTTCAATCTCTTTGGAAAAACGGTGGGCATCATTGGAACCGGGAAGATTGGGCTGCTCACTGGGAAAATACTCGCAAATGGCTTCAACTGCAACGTTATCGCCTATGATCTCTATCCCTCCCCAGTGGCTAAGGATTATGGAATTACTTATGTGAAACACCTCGAGGAGCTCCTCAAGCGATCCGATATTATCAGCTTACATTGTCCGTTGACTCCAGACACAGAATATATGATCAACGATAATACCCTGGCCTTGACTAAGAAAGGAGTAGTCATAATTAACACGTCTCGGGGGGCTTTGATTGATACTTATGCTCTGATCCGGTATGTATATGCTTTATATCGGTGGTTAGATCATGCTAACTTTCAAGCTGATAGCGCCCTTAAGAGTGGTCACATTGCAGCCGTTGGTCTTGATGTATACGAGAGGGAACAAGCCTATTTCTTTGCAGATTCGAGCTCGAAGGTCATCCATGACGACAGCTTTGCGCGGCTGCTTTCGTTCTACAACGTTTTCATGACGTGAGTAATCGGACGAGCTCTGCTATGTATGTGTAGCCGAATACTGAGATCTCCTACTTCAAGTGGACACCAAGCATTCTTGACCAATGAAGCTCTGAAGAACATTGCGGATACCACCATTCAGAACTTGTTGGATTTGGAAGCCAATGCTACATGTTCTAACGTTGTTGAGAAGTAGGGGTGTATATTTTGGTGGTGTTCTTTTTTTGTTTATAGGCTCATGGTTATGCGTTTGGGCAATTCACTAATGTGTGGAAAAGTTAGGTATTAGATGCATTGGAAAGCAGTTGATACAAATGTTTTATTAAATACAGAGACGTGAAAGCATCGACAACAAATAGAGGTATACTAAAAGTTCTACACGAAGAAAATTATCCCTCCATCTTCCTAATCATCCTCTTATCCCGCTCCCCGACCACTTTTATTAACCCTTCATTCTCCAACCCCTTGAGCACTTCTGAGAACTCTGTCGGGTCCACCTTGACGCTACTCTGCTCCCCAAGCATCCTGATTGCCTCGGACCATTTAATGCCCCTACCCTTCCCAGCAGTGTCGAGCACACTCAATATCTCGCGCCTCATATCCTCACGGAGCTTCCTCTGGCCCGAGCCCGTGCCGGTATTCAATAGACCCATATCGATCTTGCCCGTGCGCGGGTCCATGGCGCTCGTGCGGATAGCCTCGCGCATGAGACGGCAAGCCTCCTTTACATCTTCCATCTCCACGAACTCGGAGAAGCGCATTCGGGCATGCGCCTCGGAGAGGCGGATCATGCTCTCCAACTGACGAGTGGTGGCGGTGATGCGCTTCTCGCTGGCGCGGGGATCATCGCCCATGTTGCGCATCTCCACGTAGGACCGCACGAGCTCGCCTCCCGCATCTTCAGTGATGACAGGGTGGATATGGGCACGCGCGTAATCGATGTAGGCGGAAAGCTCAGGCAAGGGCTGAAAAGATATGAACTGTTAGTAGGGCTACACTACCTGGTGGCTGTTAAACGTACGAGAAGGTCTTGTGCTTCTCTTGTGGGAGTATCTTCCAAGTACAGACCAACCAGGTGCTGTGCAAGCTTGCGATCCAGGGCTTCATCAACCTGATCTAGGACGAGATAGAGAAGGTCGAAACGAGAGATGAGAGTAGGAGGGAGATCGATATTGCGAGTGATGGGCAAATCGACGTCGTATTTGGAGCCTACAGGATTGGCAGCTGCTAGGATGGAGGTACGAGCATTAAGGGTAGTGATGATACCCGCTTTCGCGATAGAGACCGTTTGTTGTTCCTGCGCACAACATTAAATCCGAATACTGGATAAGGATGCGAAACAAAAATGCTTACCATGACTTCATGAAGAACACTACGTGTCGCATCTGACATCTTGTCGAATTCATCTATGCAGCAGACACCACCGTCACTGAGAACGAGCGCTCCACTGGAAGGAACAGTTAGAATGCGTAAGAAGTTTTGCGTAGGCAATAACGGCATACCTCTCTAGCACTAACTGCTTGGAATCGGGGTCACGAGTAACATAAGCAGTCAAACCGACGGCCGAAGAGCCCTTGCCAGATGTGTAAACTCCACGGGGTGCAATCTTATGGACGTACTAGAATGCAGAGATAACGTCAGTACAGCTCACTTCACTAAAAACAGGAATAAGAACGTACCTGCAAAATTTGCGACTTACTCGTACCAGGATCACCAACGAGCAAGACGTTGATATCACCTCGGTACCTAGGTCCACCGCCTCCTCCACCCCGCGCAATGCTCTTGTTGGTGCCACCAAACAGCTGCAGCAGGATCCCCTTCTTAACATCGTCCATCTCCCAAATCGACGGCGCAAGAGAGCGGGCGAGTAGCTCGTAGAGGTCAGGCCGGCGGCTGAGATCCTTGAGCTTCTGCTCCATCTCCGCCTTACGGCTCTTCCTTCCCTCAATCCCGCTCTCTTCGTCCTCGTCACCGCCATCGCCGACACCGCGCGCGCCGGACATGATACTCCCAGCAGCGGGACGCGTGCTTTTATCCAGTCCGAGCGTGTCTCCCGTGCCAATCTTGACATGGACAACATCGAGGTACGTCTTGAACAGACTCTTAATGGTACGCTGGCGGGGGTTAACCCTCACAGGCACGCTCCTGAATATACCCGTGACCACAAGCCTATCACCGGGCTTCGCGATGTCCACCAGCTCGTCGTACACGCTGAGGGACACGGTGTGTGGCGTTTGCCCATCGGGCACCGCGTCGGGGGTTTCCTGTAGGCGGATGACCTGCCTGTCGGAGAACTCGCTCCGGTTGTGCACAAGGGACATGGTACCGACCGAGGCGCAGACGTCGCGCTCGCAGCGCGCGGGCTCCTCGATTTTGCCACGGTCGATTTCGGCCTGCACTGTGTGCGAGCAGATAAGGCAGCGGAAGAAGGCGGCTTTCATGTCTGGGATGACGGGGGTGGCACGGATGACGAGTCCTTTGATGCTCACAAGTTTGTCGGTATCTGCACCAAAGAACATTAGCATTAGAAGAATACCATAAAGAGAAATACACGCCAGTGGGGTTCAGTTCTCTCATATTGACGGAAGGCAACCCGAACGGCCTGACTTTGTAAACCCTTGCCATCATGTCGGTGATCTCTCTGTCACCCTCAGTGCCCTCCATCCCTTCCATACCGGCCTCCTGATCTTGCTGGGCAATGTCCAAAACAACGTCTTTTAAAACCTGATCCATGGCCGGTATAACTTCCTGAGGGTATTTCACCAGCTGAGTATGCAGCTTCTTCGACGATGGGTATGCAAGAAGGTTGACCATGTCCATATTCAAGTTTGACTCTCCCGTCATCCTCATCCGGCGCAGGTAAGTCTCGTATGTTAGAACTTCACCTTCCTCTGGAGTGGAGAAAGCACGCGTCTTGAGGCCCAGGCTTCTGTCGTATGCAACACGGTATTTGGGCTTAAAGCCAGTGAGGAAATCGTGAAACATCTTCATCGTTTCAGCGAGGTTGACAGTCGTGCCCCAAATGGCGCGGATCTCATCAGGCTCATCGGAAGGAGCTGGTGCAGCAGAGAGATTTGGTGCCGACGAGTGTGGGACGTCCAGATGAGTGGCATCAGAGTTGAG
Source organism: Nidularia pulvinata (assembly GCA_036937195.1). NCBI lineage: Eukaryota > Fungi > Basidiomycota > Agaricomycetes > Agaricales > Nidulariaceae > Nidularia > Nidularia pulvinata. Next base: position 20,099 of record JASFDH010000039.1, on the reverse strand, counting down.
ATTATCAGGGTCTCGGCGGGTTGGGGTATTCTGGTCTTCCGGCTTTCGACGCGAGTACCTAGGAGTGAATGAGAAGGATGAATGGATGTCTCCACGATGATTTCTCGGCGTCCTAGAGGCAACGGGACTCCTGTTGTTGTTCGAATTTAGTATCAGAATATCAGCTAGAATCAACTAAATGAGCGATAGACGCACGAGGGGAAATCGAGGGGATCAGAGTCCTGCGGGGCACCAGATGGCGGATTTGCGCGTCTACGCGGTGTTTTTGTAGGAGATGAGCTCGGGAACGCCATTGGTGACGAGCTTCCAGCTGTAATCGCGAATTTAACGCGTCAATACGTCAACTCTCATCAGGGCAGGATGGAAAACCCACGAGCGAAGAGAGGCGTCCTTTTCGGCGTGCTCATACCCAGTGCTCTTCTGGCCATAACTCCACGCAGAGGCGTGCTTTCCGGAGCATTTGAGTTGCGCAGACGTGCAGGAGTGCCTGCTACGGTCGATGGTGTTCCTGCAAGGAAAAGAGGGTTCGCTGGCGGAGGCGTATTCGAGCGTTCGCCAGTTCCATCACCCATTTCAACATCATCGCCCATCTCTGATGATGGAAAGTCCAATGCTGGAGGAGACGACATGGTTATGTGTTAGAGTGAGGGTGGAGGAAGAGGTAAGGATGGAAGAAACATGGACGCGACGCGACGCGTCAATTTTGGGTTTAGGGCAGGCGTGTGTAACATTTGTTTGCTTTGGGTGCCACTCCGCCGACTGCCTTGTATTCAATGTACACGCCGATTCAACTGTAATTCACCCACAGACCTCTCCGGGCTCAGATATATACCTTCTCTTGAATTTCACATTCCTGCTTCTCCTGGAGGCTCTCGATCGACTAGCTACCCGGAGGCCTGGAGCCTGAACTGGAACTTTCAACTTCCCACTTTCTGAACCTCGGATTCTGGATAGTGAAAGGCTACTAATCATATTCATCTTGGGGGACAACAACATGAGTACCGTCAATTTTGACGACATAAACCAGGTGCGTTCTGTTACTTATATTGAAACCTGACTCCCTAATATAATGCAGGATAGACTGTATTCTACATTCCATACGCTTGCCCGGGTTGGTTTATTCTACTTTTTCTTTCAAGTAAAACTAGAACCATTCTTTAGATAGTGAAGACGACGAAAATGGGCCTACGGTTCCACTTCCAGAACCTCGATTCAAAGAACGAGATCTTGCAGATGGAGCGCAGCTACGTCTGAAGGCATACCGAGCAGCTTGGGATAAGTGTCTGAGCAGAGTCCAGGCATGTTGAATAATTTGATATCCTGTTTCATCCTCCACTAATATTTTATCAGGCCATCCTTAAATCCCTGCATGCACCTGTCGTTGCCGCTGTTGCTCAAGAAGTCCAAAAATCATATTCGGAAGTTCTTCCTGGCTTGCCGTATCCTGAACTTCCCGTGGTCTGCATCAGCAGTATGTCGCAACCTACACCCGCATTCCTTCCTGTCCTAAATGTGGTTCCTCTAGACCCCTCAGCGAGCTCAGCTTTCCTAAGCGAAGCCACCAGCCGTTTAGAGAGAGCTAATCATACCAATGGCTCATTAGTACAAGACGCGTCGTCATTTACCACTCATTTGTACCCAACGGACTTCCCCAACGTCATGACAGGAATGAAGTCCTTGATCTTAGGGTTTATCGAAAACGAAAGCATCCTCGAGAAGGGTGCGTGATGCTCTACTCTCGTCCCAGGACCTATTCGCGAACTTTCACAGTAAAGCGCAAGCCATCAACCTCTCTCGCCAGTTATGACATCGGACTCCTCATAGCATGGTATAAAGCTGTCGAAGAAGCCTATAGTAAGCCGTTCATCTTCCCGATATCGCTATATCCCACTTATTGATGTCACGACAGAATCTCGGCCTAACCTCGTTGTCATCTTGCATGATTTTGAGCAAATTGACCCTATTGTTATGCAAGATGTCTTCTACATTTGCAGGTGCGTAAGTTCACCAAAACTTCAGAGGAAGCCCCAGCTGAAAGGTGAACATACAACAACTAGCATGCACATTCCCCGTCTTCCGCTAGTGTTCATTCTGTCTTTGGCATCACCTCCTTCCCCGTCATATTTGCACGCAGCATATCCTCGAGCAACCCTCGCCCTCCTGCGCATTAGAAACATCGTCGTCCCTTCAGGTCCTAAAATCTTGGAGGAAATTCTCTTAAAAGTGTGTGGAGCTGTGCTAAGCATCTCTTTTCCATGGTCTGATCCGTGCTACAAAGACTTTTTTCGACGTAGAGTTTGAACCCGATATCATGATCGGGCCTACTACGATAGAATGGCTTGCGGATTACTTTACACGATACAACTCCTCTGTCGATGCGCTTATCACTGCACTTCAGGTATGCGATAACTCTAGTTTTGGCTATGCCTAGCAACGATCTTATTCCAAATTCACCTCAGCTAGCCCACTTGAAGCATTTCACTTCCGATCCTCTCACCGCCCTGCTGTATTCTACACCTCCAGCACAGGATTTATTGAACTCATTCCCATTCCTCGACGCTCTCTTAGCGCGGTTGTACGCTCCCGATGGTGACGAGGCGTCTCTTCCAGACCACGGAGACGTCTGGCGCTCCTCTTCCTTAGCATCACTAGTCAAGTCTGTAGATGCTGCGCGTTCTGACTTCTACTCTCGCGCCAGGAAGCTACGAGTTGGATTCGGCATCATGCAACTCGTGCAGGGCTTCATGAAAGCACAAGGCTACAAGGGCCTCGACTGGGGGAAAGATACTACCGTCTGCGACCTCATGGAAGACGTCCTAAGCAGTAAATTCGAGAGGGACATCAAGTACTTGGGGACTTTGGTTAGGTGATTCGCTTATTTCTCTTATGTGCGCTATTCAATCGGAAATAACATACTTATGCTGTGTTTCAATTGTAGAAAATTCAAGCCGCAGGAGCTCCGTTCGATGCTGGAGGAATTGCATGCCTATTTTCATGCAATGTCTTCATCTACTGTTCGCTTTGAACAGGCAAATGCACGGACCCAGATCGTCGTGTTGCGCAACACTTTGCCAAAAGCTGGCGGTGGCTCTGCTGCCACCGCTGTCACTGCTGCCAATAATATCAGTGATTGGCTCGTTGGTTATTTGAAGTGAGTGGTTTCTTGTATGATAGATGGTGGCCATGCAGATTATTCTAACGTCTCTATCAAGGGATCTCCTTTCGCCGCTTGAAAGTTCGGTTCTATGGGATGTATGGTATACTGGAATGTCACCATTCCCGTCAGAAGTCCGTAATCTTGTTCAGTTTGCTTCCATTCTTTATGCTAATATGCTCTGTCCGCATAGTTGCTAAATCCATCTATAAGAGCATCCATGATATCGGGCCTACTTCGACCCCACGAATACGCCGCAGGCGAAGATGGAGTCAACGAGACATTCCCAGCTGCAGAATCGCTCTGGGAGTTCCCAGACACAAGTATCCTTCTCAAGCGCTATCTGGACAGCGGGAAAATGATCAACGTATATGACTGGTTTGAATCCTTCCATAGCGTGCTGGATACACAGAAGGAGCAACTAAAAGCTGCCAGCGAGAAGCGTACGTCACCTCGGAAAAGAGCCGCTGAAGGCAAGGGAAAGGGGAAGCAGAAGCAGCAAGAGGCTGATGACTCAGGGGACGAGGAGAAGTGGAAGGTCGAAGTGCAAGCCAGATTTATGCGAGCGCTGCACGAACTCGACTATCTAGGTTTCATCAAGCACACTGGACGAAAGGCGGACCATGTTATGAGGACTGTGTTCGATATCAATGACTAGATGGAACTCTTTACTTGTACATTTCGAACGTTACATTATAAGATGGAGAACTAGTGAATCTCGCAGTAATGGAGTCAGTACATCCTCATGAGAAGATCTAAAAAGACGGATACATCACTATGAAGGAAAACTTAAGGCTGAAACGACTGTCTGAGCAGTCTTATTCATAGCATCCTTCCATTCTATGCCCCCTTCCCCTATGTTCCCGTCATGCTGACCGCCTAGTACGTAAGGCCATCCGCCGTCAGCGCTGGCACTGACACCCTGGACGAGTGGTAATTCTCCAAGTATGGGAATACCTAGTCGGTCAGCCGTGGCTCGGAACGTGTCAGGCTTGCCTGGAATAATGTGAATTAGAAAATGGCACTATATAAATATCTGCCAGACATACCGAATAAATATTGGGGAGTGGGATGTGTGCAGGTGGGGCAAAGGTAGTAGGACTGATTTAACATCAGTCCGGTTATCTTGACGAATATTTAGTAACACTCTACAGAAAGCGTGGGAAAAGACGCACAGGAACGGACACCTTCCGCAACATGGAAATTCCTTTCCTCACATCGGATAGAGCAACATCCTGTGGTGTCGAAACAATGACTGCGCCTGTGGATGAAGTGCAAGTAGGTTCCCTTACTTAGGTAAAGGAATTGAACAGAGACGCGTACCATCGACGGTAACTAGTTGACCCAGCGTAAGTGCAACGTCTCCTGTACCAGGGGGCATATCAATAACAAGGACATCAAGACCTCCTCCACTGGCACCACCACTCCAGTCGACATCAAATAATAGCTGCTGGACTGCCTTTTGGACCATTAAACCACGCCATACGACAGGTGTATCAGTGTTGTCGTTGGTCGAAGACGAAGGGAGAAGGAAGCCCATTGACATACAAGGAAGGCCGTGGTTTGTAAGTGGAAGGATGGCGCCCGCTGTATCCTCTAGTTAGAAAGGACTTCTAAAGTACTCAACGCGCTTTGGAGCATACCAGAAGTCAGCCCTGGCTCTCCGCTATTTTGCAGACCCATAAGAGTCGGTATAGAAGGACCAAATATGTCTAGGTCAAGGATCCCGACTCGAAGCCGAGAAGACGACTCGGGATTGCGTTGAAGAGCCAGCGCAAACGCTAGATTAACTATGTTACTCCATGAGCAGGGGCATATTGACGATATAAGAGATAAACTCACGAGCAATAGTGCTCTTCCCAACACCTCCTTTTCCACTTGCTACAGCAAGAACTTTCTTTACATTTGGAATCGGCCTTTTCACTAGAGGCCCCGCTCTCCGAGGCATCTGAGGTGGCGGGGGCCGTCGAGGTAAACCCTGTAGAAACGAGTTATATCATAATGATATTATGGGTTATAACTTGGACTGACGAGCGGATTTTCATGCTTGGAAATGGCGGAAGTGGTGAAGTGGCGAGAAACGCGTAACATGGTAAACATTTCGACGTGCAAACTCCGACCGCAAGCCATCCAAACTTATATTGCTCGTGGTTCAGTCCACCTCTACGAGCATCTTCCCCGGCCAACGCTTTCGTTACGTTCCTTTTAGCTTCTTTTTTTTTGGTACGACAAGGAAATGCCTTTTCATAGTCTTCAATAAATATAATATTAATAAGAGTCATATTCTTTCTCAGGACTCGTGGAATATTGTTAGCATTATCTCCTAGTTTTGCAACTGCAACAAACGGTTGGACCAGGACGGGTACTATCCTTGCAAGCAAAATGGAAATTCCAAGCGAATCCACAATAATAAAGTGGCCAAGAACAGAAACTTTACTAGCAGACCAACCTCAAAATCGAGTCCGCTCTTCTATTTGGTTCGACGATGGCAATATCGTTCTTCAGGCCAGCAATAAGCAATTTTGCGTCTACCGCGGTATGTTAGCGCGCCACTCTTCGGTATTTAAAGATATGCTCTCTTTCCCACAACCAGCGGAGAATCAAGAAACACTTGTGGATGGATGTCCTGTCGTTTACCTTTCTGATGATCCACAAGACCTCGAATATCTACTGTCGGTGTTGTTTGAGAAGTAAGTGAAGGATAAATTGTACCTAAACTCAAAGTGTCACTCAACTTGTTCGTATGTTGCTCTATGGATGGACAGCTCTTGTTTAATTGGTGTTCAACCATTGCCAAAAATTGCGGCTGTCCTTCGCCTGGGCAGAAAGTATGATTTCTCCAAGCTTCGTCAAGATGCCTTCGGCTGCCTCTCCGAGGATTTACCAACGAGCTTTCAATCTTTCACCAAACGCAAAAATAACGAGTATTTCCGGATCGAATATTATGCAGGAGTGGAATTTGATATCGTCAACGTGGTGCGAGAGAACGGGTTGGATCCTTTACTTCCCTGTGCTCTTTACGATTGTTTAAAGTATAACCTAGTATGTTGACCAGTCATAACTATTGCTAGCGATTATATTTTACACTGGCTGATTGTTTTTTACTTTGCAGGTGGACATCTTTCGCGGTTATGAGCATAGCCGAGAAGAGACATCTTCTCGGTCTATTCTTTCTCATGAAGATCAGGCTCTTTGCGCCATAGCCCGTGAAAAATTGATCACTTCACGCTTCGTGCATTCCTTCGAATGGATGACGGAAGACTCTGGATCGATACCTGCTCCTGACTGCGAACGTGACAATCCAGACTGCACATATGCACGTCGTGTTATTTACGGTCAAATCGTTGACACTGATTTAGAGCTCAAAACGCTAGGGTTTTATGAGTTCAACACAGATACGTATGAAGATTACCTGTGTAGCGTTTGCTTGAGGGAGGCGAAAGTGTATCACGAGGAGGGTCGGCACACTATGTGGGAGCTACTCCCTTCCCTGTATTTTGACTTGCCCCAGTGGAGCACATATAAGAACTTCGAATTATGACTGGATTGCATGATTTCTTAATGTCACCTTATATTCCACGCTAACATATCTTACAAAACACATCAGTATTACCAATCGCCCAAATTACCAGCAATAGCTATATATTGATGTTTTCCACCCCATAAGATGCTGGAGCTGTTTCACCATGGATAGGCGCTGCATACTAAGGCAAGACTAGGAGTATAGAATACAGTCGCACCTGAGGCAGGCGATACTCTTTGCACAATGCATTTATTCCTCGTTTCAATGTACATGTATATATAATTACTTGGTGGGTATTTATTACCATTATAAATTTATGAATACTCGTATCGGCATGTCGACCCTCAAAGGAAAGTGGACAATGACTGAGGCAGTCATACGTGTTACTAGCACTTCTCCTGGATCGTCCTCGCAACTTACTTTTCCTCCTCAGAATCCCTTCTATCCTTCTCCTTTGCCAGCATAGAATTTTCACGCTCGATCTCATGCTGGGCGTGTGTCTCCAGCTCAGCCTCACTAACCTCCGGCAAGCGAGAGCGCAGAAATGCGATCTTGAGCTGATCCCGCCTGAGCAGAGCTGCAGTCTCTTCATGCTCCTCCTCGACCTGTTGCTTCGCTTCCTTTATCTCATCAATAATCGAAAGATTCTTCAACTCGATCGAATGCGCGATAGCGTGGATCGCGCGGACAATCTTCCACAGGCGAAGCAGGACTAGAGCTGCAGGGGACGTGCCGGAACTAGTGTTATTGTGTGCGAAGCGGAAGTATATTTCCATGATGAAGGACGCGATGATGACCAGTGCATCGATAGCATAGAGGGGTTTCGTGAAGCGCCGCGGACCGAAGGCGACTAGAGAGGCCAATATTTCGACCAAGAAGATACTGAGGAGGAAGACGGAGAGGGCCCAGAGGAACCAGTCCGCATTTGTGAGCGCGGTTGAGTCGTGCAGGAGACAAGAAGCAGGTTCCTTCAGATCAGTGATTCCCGCCTCTTGCAGCCGCTCAATTTCTGCTTCGCTGAAGCAGGATAGATTCAGCAACGAGAGCACGAGGTCTATGAACACGACGACTAGGTCGAACACGACGAGCCCGATGATTGTGTAGTGGAACTTGTGATTATGAAGGACATGTCGTAGATGTGCGCGTCGATGGTCAAACTGGTTATTATATATTGAATATCGACATACGCTATGAAAGGTATCCAAACATAATAATCGCACCTTAGTTTTCCATGACTCTTTCTTGCCGCCTGCAGTGCTACGCGACTCTGAATCCTCCAGCGAGTCTTCTTCATCAATAGGATTCACTTGCACATCTAGCTGTGACACAATCGCGTCCAACATCTCCGTCGAGCGCACCGAGACGCCTGTCGCGCCTGTCCACCCCGAGGCGCCTGTTCGGGCTGAGAAGCCCGTCCGTGCAGAGACTCCCGTGCGATGTGTCGCGCCTGTGCGAGGAGGAGATAACGGGGAGCGGAATGTAGAGGAGCGTGGATGCGGACTCGGGACGCTGATCTCGAGGCGCTTTTCGTTATTGGTTGCTTTGGGTTTATCAGCATCCTGAGAGTGGTACGGAAGAATTGGGGAGCGGGAGGAGTCAGACATGATATTTAACAACGGGAGGAAGCCACGATTGTGTGGCGAGTCTGATGGAGAGAAAAAGGGCCAATGGATGGCAGAAGAACTTGAATCTGAAGAGCTTTGTGGCTGAATCAGATTACACAAGGAATAAGTACTAGCAAGAGTGGAGCCGGCTTGGTCGAAGTGTTGAGTTTCATCTGTAGGGGCTAGAAAATCAAGGCTGTTACGTGGGTATACTTAGGCCGTCGCAGTGTCACATCTAACCTGCATCTATTTTTAGTTAGAAAAGCTTCTTAAGCGGAGCCTCGATTTCAAAATTTACTGACCAATCACGGCCCAAACATAGTTCAAGCTCTTATTCCATGTCATTTTATGTCGCGATTTTTGGTTTTCCCTCATCTCAGCCCGCAGTGCACTCACCACTTTCCCCTTCCCTTCTACCATTGCATCTATCATAAAATCTTGCGCATTGCTAATCCCGTGAGTTGCGGCTATGTATTCGCACTGGTCAGGCCCCACTTCATCATAGGAAGATGATGGATGAACGGGATTGACGAGTAACGGCTGATGGCTCAAACGAACGGCATCCTGCAAATCTAAGGGTGATTAAAATAGCTGCAAGTCGAACGGAACACGAGGCATGCGTTGATCGCGCAAAGTGGTAAGCGGCGGTTAGCCCGGAAACAGCTTCAAGGGCACGAGTGCTCAACGGAAGCTTTTCAAAACTGAAATGAAACCATGACGTCGCTGACTTCAGCAAACGGAGGGAATCACATCAGTAAGATGCCGAAATCCGACTCTCACCGCTGCTGAGCACAATTCCAAAAATACGACAATAATCCTAAATTCTTATCATCCGGGAAGCTAGTTAGTACATGGACTCATCTTGAGCCTCTCTTACACCCCCCTTTCCCTATAGAACTCTCCAAATAACAATCCCCTGCCAAACTCATATCGGCGCCTCCTTAGGTTGCCTCTTTAAGAACGGAACGATAGGCGGCTTCTGGAACTCGCCGCTCACGAAAGCGCTCTTCGGGGGCTCGGGGTATGAAATCTAAATAAAACACAGAAATACGAATGGAAATACATCAGTATATGGCGGCAGCCGCAGAATCCAACCCAATGAAAAGACATACCTTAGGTGCAGTCCACTTATAAGAAGGTAGCGATGAACCCGAGCTCGACGAGTCGGAGGAGGCGAAGCTCGCCCTCGAAGCAGGCGCCGTCTGCGGCTGGACCTGCGGTACGGGCATCGCCATCGGGCCGTGCATGAATTGCTGCTGGCTCAAGCGGTGCGAGTGCACTTGCGCTCGGTCTGGGAATGCGGGACTTTTCGGCCCAGGGGTATACGGGCTACGAGGGTTGGGACTCCTAATGGAGGGGCTCTGCGGCGCGTACACCCCAGTCAACTGGCCTGACTTGAGGTTATATTGCGTCTCAAGGATGGTCGGAGGTCCTTCCATCTGCTCTGCTTCGATGTTGTATTCCATCGCTTCGTCTGGGGGGGTGCGGGCTGTATTGCGGTGGCGTCGCATGCATACACACATGACTATGGAGAGGACCAGGATAACACCTGTAGGTGGGTGGAATAGTTATATTTCTAGCTACCTAGAAGTAGGATTGGCTATAGAATTCAAAGTACTTACCTCCGCCAAGGCCCAACCCCAGTTTCGCAGCGAGAGGTAGGTTGTCGAGGCATATTTGTGAACCGTCCCTAGAAGATACAAAATGGTTTGATCAACTTGGATTCGATTGGAATGCATAATTATAGTCTAAAAGCGGTGACTCACTGCATCTTGATACATTTAACTGCAGAGACTGAGGGTACACGAGAGAGAGCCCCTAGGAGAGCGAGCATCGTAAAGGCATGATCTAAGGTTAAAATGAATTAGATTCGGCAGCTAGACAAATAACCAGACGATGAAGGAAGACGACGCACGATTCGTACGAACAGACATTTTCGAAAACCAGTTTCGTCACGGATAAATAGTCTTTTAGTTTGGTCGAGATAGTTCGTCCAAGGCCGGCTTGCAATGTTGAGATGTTTCCGCTGCGCAGCAGGCGGGAACGGGGGGAGGAATGGGTGGTAGTGGTGGTACGAGATCAACTCGAAGAGACATAGTTACGGGCTCGAACACGATATACACCTTCATCATGATGGAGGCGGTGCAGGTATGCGGCACGCCCGACGCGAACTTCAACCCCGTGCACGTGCCGCACTTACTTCAAAGCGACATGCCTGCTCAGTGCTGTCCGAGGTCCAAGATTTATTTGACATCCTGTTTCATCCCGAGCCTATATAACGCGTCACATATCTATCTCATTGACATATAGCTTTCTCAATAACCGTCAAGATGCAGAAAAAGATGCTACACTGCCAACGACATGATGGAAGTCATAGCCTCTTTGTCCCCCTTGCTTGAAGTTGCACGATGGAAAGCCTAGAAAGCCTAGAAGGCCCTGGAGGCCCGGGAAAGCCGCAACAATTTGGTCCTATCCACTCCTCTATCTGGCTCGAAGACGGGAACATCGTTCTTCAGGCTGTCAATACGCAGTTTCGCGTCTATCGTGGTATACTGACGCGCTATTCTTTAGTCTTCAAGGATATGTTCTCCTTTCCCCAACCTCCAAAAGAAGAGGAAGGGCTTATTGATGGATGCCCTCTCGTTCATCTTGCTGATGACTCTCAAGATCCTACCTATCTCCTCTCAGAGTTATTTGAAAAGTAAGTACTTCAATACTTTGTCAGCAGACTTACATTCCAAATTCGCAGTCATCTCATTCATCGAATATTCTCCTTAGGCCTAGCTGTTTGCAGTTATCTACCGACTTTAAAAAGCCGCTACCATTCATCGCAGCTCTCCCTGACTTAGCAGGAATGGCTTCTTTGCGCTCGGCCAGTCCCCCTGCAAGGCAGCCCAGGATAGAAAGCCCAGAAGATCCTACACGTCGCGAACGTATTATGCGCTCCTCCACTTGGTTCGAAGATGGGAACACCGTCTTCCAGGCAGGCAATACCCAATTTCACGTCTATCGTGGTGTACTAGCGCATCATTCTTTTGTTTATAAAGATATGTTCGTCTTTCCATAACCACCTGTGAATCATGAACCTCTCGTTGATGCATACCCCCATCCTTCACCTTACCGATGATACAGGAGACGTGGAATACTTTTTGTCGGCGTTATTTCGAAAGTATGTAAATGCAGTCCAAGGCGAACATCCAATTGCAGCTGATTTACGATGTTTAGCACCTCGCGACTTACTGAATCCTAGGAGCCTCCAGAACTGCATTTGCTGTGACACTTGTTCGGCTTGGGAGGAAATGTGCATTCGACGAACTTCGTGAAGCGTCCATTGCCTTTCTCTAGAATATTTTGGCCACTACATACGATGAATGACTTTTGAGAAACTAAATACTACTTCGGGAAAGAGTTTGACCTCGCCAATATTCTGCGTGAAAGTGAGCTACTTGAGTTGCTTCCATCCGCTCTCTATCGCAGTTCGCAATATGACTTCGTATGTAATATTCTGCTGACTATAGTTACTCACTGTTGTTAATCACATCCACGCAGAACTTCATCCTCCACGGTATCGATAGAATTGAGAGCGAACCTCTCATTCTATCTGAGGGTGACCGAATACACTGCGTTCTTGTTGGAGAAAAGATGAAACATGATCGTTTTCAATTTTCAAACAGATAGATACTGGAGGATTCGTTCTGTTTGCCCGCTTCTGGCCACATGAATAGAGCGCAATATGCCATAAATTGCCGTTATATTTGTGTTTTAGAATTTGCAAAGATCGTATCAAGCTTAGGATTAGATAAGTTTGGTCATGTTCGTTACGAAGATTATCCTCTATGCAGCATGCGAGAAGAGAGCAGTAACACTTCGCTATGAAGGATGCTGGGCTATGTGGGAGCGCCTTCCCGAGGACTTGAATTCGCCGAAGTGGGAAACGTATCACCAAATTGTAGCATCCTAAAAGAACCTATGTTATATCTTGCCCGTACGATACCTGCTAATGCACTGCCATGGTTTCATAACGCTTTCCACTTCATGTAGGTCACAGTTCACAATGATTGGGCATAAATCCTATGTGTGGTTGTCACATCTGTAAGCTATACATGTAGCAAATACAAGTACAATGGGTGAAGCGTGTCCGTGGCGAAGTGTACCCCAAACAGATGGCGTAGGCATTCGATGGGCACCAAAGGTGAATCACTCCTACAAGGAGACGTTATCATAGTCCAGCCGCAGGCCGTCCCATAGGCGAGAATATATTCTGTATAACGGAGTATGATCTGAGTATGCGCTGTTATTCGTGGCAGGTCAAAGAAGAATATCGACGCCACTAGAGCAAAAGTAGGATGCGACATTCGTCAGAAACCAGTAGCACGGCGTGCAGCTATCGCACAAAGAGCGAAGTCAACGTGGAAAAACAATCTAGTGGTGGCCATCAGTAAGGATTCGCACCATAATAAAAAATGCCCTTACTCTTTCAAAGTGATACCATCTGTGGAAACCTCAACCGCCACGAGGAGCGGCAACAGGAGGTCCACCTCTCCCTCGCCCCCTGCCTCGTCTCCCACCCCCGCGATTTCCACCAGGAACGGCACCCTGAGCGGGGACGCCAGTAGCCTGCGGTGCACCACCGCTCTCGGCAGGCTTCAAAGTCTCCCGCTGCAATATAGCCGGCGGCGGCCCATCTATTCTCTGTAGGATACCCGGGACTTTGACGACCTGCGGTTCCCCCGAAGCTCCAGCTGCAGGCGCTTGATTCGCTCCAGCAGCAGCACCACGTCGCGGGCCCCGCTCTCTCTTCGGCGAATTAGGAGGTACGGCAGCCTTATCCTTCTCGGGATGGGCAGGAGCCGTGGAAGATGCAGCGCCGTCTTTCTCCTTCTCCTGTCTCTCCTTCTCCCTCTCCCGCCTCGACTTGCGCTCCCCGGCCGGGGCGCCGCCCACGCCACTCAGCGCGGCCTCAAACTGGCGCGATGCGAGGCCAATCACGGGACGCGCTCTACGGGGTGCGGGCGAAGGCGCTTGAGTGTCAGCAGAAGGAGCCGCAGAAGCACTGGCGACTATCGCAGGTGCAGAAGCAGAAGATGGAGGGGCACCGTGAGCGGCAGAAACTTTCGGGGGCTGTGCTTGCCTCTGGCGGGCTGGCTTGGGTGGCTTCGCGGGTGTGTTGGCTTGTGCCGACGCAGGAGCGTTCTTTCCTCCTCCACCACCACCACCACCAGAGGTCGACTGGCCCGCTTTCTGGTTCTGATTCTGAGATGGGGTAGAGGCAACAGGGGGAGCGGCGCCCTTCTTTCCTTTCTTTCCTGCAGACTCGCCAGGAGCCTGTTTCCCAGGCGCAGCGGCGCCCTTTTTCTTCGGCTCCTCCTTATTGCGCAGGACGCTGACATCCTTGTAGTGCGCGTGGTTGCGGAGGATGGCTTCCTTGTCCTTGCTTGCGGATTTCTCCGCCTTGAGTGCTTCGAGGAGAGGGGTAGTCTTGGGCGGGGAGGGAGGTCGGGCAGAGGCAACTTCGATGAAATGTGAGGAATAGTGAGATGTAGGAAAGCAGGAGACGTACTCAAAGCTTCAAGTGTGACGGGCTCAGCGTTAGCAGCGGCTTTGAGAGACTCGATGAAGGATATATAGTCTTCGTCTAAGATATGATCATTGAATAAATAATGATGGATAGAGAAAGTAATGGTCCAACCTTTCTCGATAGTCGCATTACGAGCGTCCGGCTTCCTCTTCTCAGCAGGGACCTTCTGGTACGGTGCAAACTCCACAATGGCCTGAGATTCGTTTCCTATTACAATTCACTGAGTACAATCCTCAGATAAATAAATGTCAGTAACAGCGTACCTGCTTTATCACGAAAAAGATGGCCATCATATTCATTACTGAACAGAGCTAGCTGTTCCTCGCTCCTGAACGCAATATAAGCGCGTGAGGGTATGTTTTCCTTGTTCAGTCTACCCGCATCGCCATTAGCGCTCTGATCCTCGTCTCGCTAGCACTCCGTATACAGGCGCTCACTCACTTTTTCCGCAGCTTCCCAGGGTAATACGTCTTCCATGTCACCGTCTCGTCCGTCACCCAGTTCTGTACGCTCTGCCAAAAGACCTCCTCGGGGAGATTAGCGGGCAACCGCCGCACGACGGTCTTCAAGCGCTCGGTCGGCTGCTGGACCGCCCGCTCCTTGCGTTCCTTCTCCTTCTCCTTCTCTCTTTCTCTGTCCTTCCGTGGCTTCGTAGGCGGTGATTTGGTGATTGTGGTTGACGCCATGAGCACTGGTGGGCTCGATCGTGACTTCAAGTTCGCTTTGCTCAGGGATGACAGTGACCCAACGCGTCGGCGATAAACGATCGGCTCGGTGCTAATTACAAGCGGAGTTCGAACAGCTTAAAAAGCTCGTTTTTCTGTTTTCCTTCTTTTCGTCCACCTCTATCTTTCCGTCTGCGCTGCTCAACTTGACACATTGTAAGTGCTCTAGTTATTTCTTTTTGCGATATTACCCCTCCTTGTGTGATGAATAAAGTATCACATATCAAGCTCAACAGTCTAAGGGAGCGATCCCAGTGCTGATTTTACTTCTGCAATTCTGACTCTTCCTCTTCATATTCGTCTTCGTTTTTTTGAATTTGAAACTGACGATATTCTCCTCAGGCATATCTACCTGTATCATCTGCTGTCGCATGCTATCTCTACCTATCGTTTGCCCAGTAAATGTACCTTAATGAGCACAAATCTTATTGTCTGCTCATTGTTATCTTTGGCGCCGAGTTCTAACGGCTATCGCAAGGACATCATTTGGAGTGACATCTGTGTACGTGGTTCCAACATTAAGGATAATTTCAATGGATGTTAGAAGCTTTCTTGCCCGGCGCCCATAGCCATGCCCCGCCACCATATCTGGTCTTCTGCGAAAGGACTCAACGAAGTTGATCACAGTCCTCATTGGTATCTTGGCTCCCCTTTCTCAAGAAATTATCTACTACTATGTCAGGCATCCGAAGGAGAGTTCACTCATCTAGATCATCCGTGTTTCTCCTTGAACTGTTGAACACAGAATTCGGAGCTGTAGTTGGCATGACATTGCCAAAGACGTCGAGATGATCATGCTGTCCGTGGAATGAATGAATGAATGTTCGGCGGTCGCGAACTTCGTTGAGTTGGCACTCGTTGAAGCTTTAAAGCCTGGGCTTGAAGTCTCTCACAAACTGGATGGACGACTCCTTTGTTATCAGTGCAAGCTCGGAGTAGTTTTTCATATTGCTGTTATGATATAGCTGTTCTGTGTTTCTAGGAACATGAAAAAGTGGCTTCCTGGTCCCAGACGAGTGCTTCCTGTATCATGGAATCCTTCAGCATTAATATGTCACGTGAACACGACCTTCGAGTTAGAAGTTATTTCGCAAGTACATAGCCTACCTGGCAGGAGATGCAGTCTCCCCAAGGTAGTTGTGGATTTTCCTTGAACCTTTGTGCCTCGGATATCCGTATTTGATAAGTGATGCAGAGATGCAGTTCCATCATACACATGTAGTAGCCTTTTTCGACGTAATGTAGGAGAAAATATACGTATATTGAGTAATTCTCATATACCAAAATAACCCCTTGAATGTTTGAACTACGAAATACAATCGCAAGACGCGTGTCGTCGAATTCGGTGAGGGGCCCGGCAGGGCACAGCATATCGTGAGAACTACCTTCCACATTAGTCATCAATTACTCAATGGCCGAAAGTTGGCACCTTCCACTCGAACCTCACTGACACCGACCTCCATTCTACCATCCCCCTCTCCACGCCCTTCCAACTATTCGCCACGCCATCGCAGAAATACCACCCACCTACCACTCTCCAAAAAACAAATGCCAGACCCCGCCGAATCGTCGTTGCTCTCCTCCGCCGAGCACGCCGTGGAGAAGGTGAAGGAGGTAGTGGAGGAAGTGGCGGAAGCAGCGTCGGATTTTGTTGATGAGATGAATGGGGTTGAGGAGGAAGGGAACGGGAGTGGAGAGGCAACGCCAGCGGAGGGGGAGGAAAGCGGGAAGAAGCCGACGATGGAGGAGAGGAAAAGGAAGATGGAGCAGTTGCGCAAAAAGCTCGTGGGTCCCTTTCCTTCCCCCTTCCCTTCCCCTATTCCCATCCTGACTGACCAAAAACACACCCACTCCCACAGGCCGCCTCATCCAAAGCGAACCGCGCCTCCCTCGTCGAAGAATCCGCCAAAGCCAAAGTGACCGCGCGCGACGCCGCGCGCCTCGAGAAGCAGCGCAAGCTCGCAGAGACACTCCGTCTGAAGGCGGACGCGGAGGAGCGCGGCGAAGATGTAGAGAGGCAGAAGAACTGGGAATGGACGATTGAGGAGAACGACGAGTGGGAGAAGAAGCTCGCGCGGAAGAGGAGGAGGGCAGATTTCGAGTTCCATGGTGCGTTTTGCTTGGTTCTTGGGAGATAAGTCCTGGCGGATTAATGGGTAATTGGGTTGGTAGATGATGCACATGCCGCGCGGAGGCGGTATAAGAAGGACCTGGACCTCATCAAGCCCGACATGCAGGCGTACAATAAGCAGAAGGCGCTCGCGATGGGTGCTGGCCCCGGCGGGTCGCTCACTGCCTTCGACCCCTCGGGCTCATCGTCAGAGGTATGTTCTCCTTTATGTTTTATCTGTCTAGGCATGATGTTGACTATGATGCAGGTGGCGGTAGTGAATCATGAACAGCGGCTAGCACATGAGAACCTGTACCGCGATGCGAATACGCTCATGTATGGGGATAGCAATCCCAGCGAGGATGCGATTGATAGAGTTGTTAGCAAGATTAACAAGGAGTGCGTGGTTTTCTTCCGTTCCTTTGTGTCCCTCTCCCTCCCTCGCTCCCCATATCAGCTTCCGCATTTCCTACTTTACTTCTATCCTTTCTCCATATCGCAGCCAATGGACACTTGGTTGATCCATTTGCTACTCTACAGCATCGACAAGAAAGGTAAATTCTCCCGCAAGCGGCTCAACGAGGAGGAGGGCGATATCACATATATCAACGAGCACAATCGCGTATTCAACAAAAAGGTACGTTTACCCCTCTCTATCCATGCCATGTCGCGTTCTCATGCCACCACGCGCGCAGATTGCACGCTACTACGACAAATATACCACGGAGATACGGGCGAGCTTCGAGCGCGGCACGGCGCTATAGGTTCATTTGCTGCTTGCTTGTATACCGGAGTGGCTATAGGTGTGAGATATCTGTGCGCACAGGACGAGGTGCTGTATTTTATTATCACGTTGTAATATTATTATTCCTCTGGGCTTGCGTGCACCCATCTTCCTTCCCTTTTGTTTTTCAGGTTTCGTGTCCTCTCTTGTCAACCTTTCCACCGACTTCTGGAAAGGCAACACACATTCCATCGATGCCTTGTCACTTGGAAAGCCTCTGTCAGTAGTCCTCTTTTTGTAAGCTCCACAGAAGACCGGGTGTACTGTGGGGACTTCTTGAACTTGAGGATGTCGATGGTCCCACTAGGGAGCAGCAACTCACCTAAGCACGCGTATCGTACATGAGCCAAGAACAAGCACCGGTCAACGTTTGCTGGTGATCTATTTTTATGGTTGATATCATCATTTCCACACCACCCGCTCCTCCTCATGGCCTTACCACCATGTTCCGTCCTGTGGACTGTGGTTCTTTTCTATACTCGCACTCCGGAGGAAATACCCTATTCACGGCACCATGCCATGCATCATGCGTGATGCCGGAGTGGCACCCGACGGGGAAACCAGCCGAATGACATCTACTGTGATGCAGTACGCGACTAGGATGCTCTAAAAGTCTTACAATACTCCAGGCATCTTACAAGTAAAGTAAGGTAAATTCTAGCTTCGCTGCTACTTCCGGGGCGGAGAGAGGCATGATCCATGACGTCACGCATCAGCTTGGGACACTATTTCATGGCGAGCTCTGCGTTCAAAATGTCCAAGAAATCCCCCAACAATCCTGATCCTCGCCTTCTCCTCAATCTAAAACCCAGCCCGAATCCCAGATAAACCATGAACGGAAGTAGCACCAACGCCACCCCCGCCTCCGACCCCACCACCTTCGACAAATCTACCATCGCCGATCTGGTGGCTCAGTATGGCTCGTCCAGTGCGACGGCTTGGCTAGAGTTCGAGCGATACAAGATCTGGCGCCTTTCAGAGCCTATTCCAGAGTCCGACTTCCCCCCGGTGCAGGGGTACATGCAGAAAGGCGCGTCTGTCTCCCATTCCAGTCCAATCCAACCCACTCCAACTAATATGCTCCTACAGACCCATACATCTTCGCCTGGGGCAACCCGCTCGTCTCCTCTGCCGCCGCACTCCTCCCCACTGCACGCGCCTTTATATCTTTCGTCGAATCGCAGGACCTGCGCCCGGTATGGTGCTGCGTCGACCGCGAGCTCGAGGACATCCTCGGCAGCCCCGAGTTCGACTGGAGCACCGTTTCGTGCATCTACGAGGACGTCGTCGATCCGGAGAAGGTCATCGAGCTCACCAGCCCGGAGAATAAAGGTCAGGAGGGGCAGAAGGTCGTGAAGGACCTGAAGAAGAATCTGAATAAGGCGAGGAAGCACGAGGTGCAGGTCGCGGAGGTGAAGGAGGGCACATGGAGCGAGAGTGATAAGAGGGAGGTAGAGCAGGGGATTAAGGACTGGAAGGCGCATAAGAACGGAGTGCAGATCACGTCTGTGAGTTCTCCGTGCCATATTCGCCTAAGCAGTGACTGACCTTGTTCGCACAGACAACCGGCCAACCATGGATCGACGCCGAGCACCGGCGGTACTGGCTCGCGAAGAAAGACGAGAAGGTCGTCGGGATCCTCATCCTCACTCCCATCCACGGTGGTGCCTCCTGGCAGATCAAAAACGCCGTCTCTTTCCCCTCCGCGCCGAAGGGCACCTCCGAGGCCCTCATATACACCGCACTCGAGGATCTGCACCGCGAGAACCAGGAGAACGGGGCTACGACGAATGGCACGACTGCGAATGGGAACGGGAGCACCTCGACCCTCTCATCCACCTCCTCCTCGGAAGACGAAGACAAGCTCCGGCAGAAAGACCGCGTCACCCTCACCTTCGGCATCAGCGCGGCGGACACGCTCCAGCCCGCGCACAACCTCGGCGGGTGGAAGGTCAGCGCGCTGAGCAAGACGTACGGCAAGGTCACGTCGACCGCGGGGCTAGTGAAGCGCGGCGATTTTAGGGTGAGTTTTTGCCTCCTTTTCTCTATGTACCTTTTGCTAAGACAAATGGGGCGTTTTTTGGGGGGGATGATTATAGAGTAAGTTTGCGTCGGAGCCGCAGACAATGTACGTGTGCTACCCGCCCGATGGGTTCGGTCTAGATGGGGTCAACGCCCTGCTCAAGGTCCTGAGGAAGTAATCTCCTTCGTCTATTGTCCCAAATCCCTAGTTGCCTTCCCTTAAACTCTCAAATTGTACCCTATGGATTCAGTCCCCGGATCCCGACGTTCAACTGCAGAATTTTGCCTTCTCTTTTGGCTTCCCCGTCGTCGCAGAGTTTGCTATCGCCGCTGGCCTTCGGCATGATGGGCTTCGTCTGATACCTGCTTAAACATACTCTAGAACATAGGGTGCGCGTATCCCTTCCCCCTCTCCCTTCGTCGTTTTCATTCTTTTTGTTGGTAACTGTTGATTCTTCCTTCCCCGAGTAACACAATTGCCGACTCTCTCTCCCCTATTCAATCACGCATGACGAACCTTCTACTGCACCATTGAACTTGTATCAGGATTGTATTTTGTAATTCTTTTGTATGTACATAATAATGTATCATGTAATAGT